>JARFOC010000927.1:0-15138 GCA_031763485.1 Osmoderma eremita | reverse complement strand
CAGAAAAAAATGGATATAAGGTTGGAGGACTTTTTCGAGGACGCAAATATTTTTATCACCGGTGGGACCGGATTCATAGGAAAACTGTTGATAGAGAAATTGTGAAGAAGCCAAACTAATGTTAGGAAAATATATTTGCTAGTTCGAACGAAAAAAGGTAAATCGGAGGAAGAAAGAGCACGTGAGGAAATATTTAGTAAACCGGTAGGTACTGAAATACAGAGAATGAAATTGTTGAATATCCCATGTTCTTGTCATTTAATTCAATAGGCAAATTAACTGCCAAGCCATAGGTGTCTTAATAAATATTTCTAGGTGGGTAATAAAGTAACTATTTAAAAAAATAAACGTTCGACAACGACGCTTATTTAAAAAAAACTGTTCTGGCGAAGCTTATAAAAAATAATTATGTATATGGAATTCAACAAAAAATAATAATTTTAAATAATACCTACCAATTTACTAAATTTATTTATATCAACAAGAATACACTATGAAATAACTTTAGGACTGTTTTAAATTCATTGTGAACAAGTTAAAATCTACTAGATTATTAATTGGGAAATTCAACTTGTCCTCATTCTTTTTGACTCAGACATTTGTATAAACGGTGACAGCACAAAAAATTATAGATATTTGAACCACTGAGGAAGGCGCAGCCTCAATTTATGAAGAAGATATCTATCATTCCTGGTGATATACTGAAATGTGAGCTTGGATTATGCGAATCAGATAAAAAACTGTTGTTCAATGAGGTAAGATTAAAGTAGATGTAACCGTAATCTAATATATTCAAAATGTTGTTCTAGATCGACATAGTATTCAACTGTGCTGCGCATATAAATATGCGGGCGCCCCTAAAGGAAAATATCAAGGGTAATGTGGGAAGCGTTATAGAAGTACTGAGCCTGTGCCGTAGAATGAAGCATTTGAAATCATTGGTGGTGGTATCCACAGCCTACTCTAACTGCGATCGTACTGGTATAGAAGAGACGATCTACAGTGGTCCGATTAGTCTCGAACTCGCAACATCCCAATTCGAGTTAATTTGCATTTATCATAAAACTTTTTTATGATAGCTGCAATAAATTAAGTTCAAGGATCGAAATCACCACTTTCATTAGAAATACGTTTACGAAAATGTGTATGAGTTTTTCCAACAATTTGCCACATAAGGTGTTTCGGCGTGAAGAAAGAGATATATCATGCCGTTCCATCCGCTTCGCACTTCGCAAGCTTTATGTGCCAGACGAATATACTCCATTTAGGTTGTAGGTGAGGAATTCCGACAAGCCGTAATCATTAGCGAGTGTAAATCGTATGCCATACGTATGCTAACGTAACAGTATGCTCGAATTTACTAATCATATATGCCTGGCAGACCAACATCGTTGAAGTCACCAGAGGTACGCATACAAAATTCCAATGGTTTCATTGCCTGTGTGTAAGGGTAATTCATCTAACATATTATCAAACTCGTTCTGCAGAAAGTGAAGATAACGATCACCAGTTAATGTACCAAAAATTTACGGACCAAGAATTGTTGAACCAATAACGCCGCAACAAACATTAAATCCAAACTTAACTTGGGGTCTCCTCTGTTCAACATAATGCGGTTTTTCTTGCACCCATGAATGTTCGTTATGTCTATTAAACATGCCGCAGTTTGTAAATCGCGTTCCATCCGTCTACAAAACTTTAAATTTAAACTGCGAGTCAGCTCCACACATGTTATTAAGCAAGTACAAAAGTCAATACGCTTATTATAATCACCAGCGTGCAGTGTTTGTGCATCTGGTAATTTATGGGGATGACACCTATGCTTCTTCAG
Source organism: Osmoderma eremita (assembly GCA_031763485.1). Lineage (NCBI taxonomy): Eukaryota > Metazoa > Arthropoda > Insecta > Coleoptera > Scarabaeidae > Osmoderma > Osmoderma eremita. The sequence continues at coordinate 13,307 of JARFOC010000927.1, read as the reverse complement.
TACTCGTACAATAGTACGTTGTGCCCTGCCTGCTTCAATTGGAATTTGTCGGTTTGAAATCGATGGACTTTGCATTACACGTGCCAACACATTTACCTCCTTTGTTTACTAATGCCTCTTGCAGTCTGATTTAGATTACAGAAAGAACCGCGCTCCCCCAACTTATCATACAATCTCTTAAAGGTAGTTAGAGAAGGCTAGCGACGATCGACTACCGCTCGAAACGGTGTTGTGCAGCTTGTACGGCATTTTTATGACAGAAAATTATAACATTGAACCATATCACGCTTTTCTAGATTAAAATCATGTTGCTACTTTACGAAACCTTAATCAGCGTTAAATGAAAACTAAGGTTAGTTTCACCTGTTAATAATTGTAGTTTGCATCTATCAATTTTTTCCATAGCTTACTACGTGAAGAGTTCAGATATTAAAAGGGGGAAATAGTTGTAATTTATTTATTTGTAAAAAGAATTATATCAAGTGTTATATCGTTGGAATCATTGAAAAAATGCTTTCTTTAATGAAGTCTATGGTTTTCTTTAAAAAAAGCAAATTTCTTTGTCATACCTCAAAAATTACAGCTTTTATAAAAAAAAACAATGAGACTATCTTATTCTGCGCATACTTACCATCCACTTTCTCCTATACACTTTTTTTCTGAAGTCAATAATAACAGATCTACAGGCGCTAAACGAAATAACAAGAAAACAGTTTTTTCGAGTTAGCCGTGCATTTTTTCGAAAAAAACAAAAGGCTCGTTCGATTGAGCTAGTAAAACTGCAATTCTTTACCCATTCCATCGTCTCCCTATCTCCGCTGGTTTCCGAGATTCCCATGCTAAACATCTGAAAAACCTCACCTTGTATATGATGTAGGATGTCAAATTTGAATGAAAGGCGACTAACCCCCTCTATTTATGAGTAGCGCAACTAGGGCTAGTCTGTTGCAAAACTGGACAAACTACGTTGCCCCAAGCTTCACCACAGCAGGAAGGAACGCTAATCGGCCAATATCACCGTGAGAAAATTATTCCAAAGCAGAATGAACAAGCTACAACATGCGGTAACATGTATACAGTAATATATGTATACAACGTACTTAACTGACAAACAGTGACTAAACAAAAAGCTAAAAGAATAAATTCCAACAGTAAGTCACTGTTCTCCGCCGATAAAGAATAGATTTAATTTTACTTTCTAATTTGATATTATGCCTATTATAATAATATATGCTCAAACACGAACGGGTATTGTCAGAATATGCATATCCGTAAGTAGGTGTGCTATGAAGTTTCTAGCGCAATTTTCAATGTATTTTCTTATGGAGCTAAAAAACGACTCACCTATGTGTTAGAGAGAGAAAGAGGAGTGGGAGCGGGATGGGGAGAGATGAGGGCGACCGGAGCACGTTTCAACCTGCCTAAGAAGAATATTTGGGAGTCATACGTTGCAACAATTTTCTTGCAACAAAGTAGTACCATTTTTCTTAGAATTAAAACCGAAGTACATTGTTTATTGATAAACAATTTTTCTTAGAATTTAAAGCCAATTTCGCTGACCAATTTTTGCATACAATAAAATAGTTTATTGTTTCATTATTAGCAAATCATTATTATTGCAATTTTTGTAGAATCAAAACCAATTTAGCTGCCCAATTTTGCATACATAAAAATCCAAATAACACATTTTCGGGAAAATTAAATCCGATACGTTTTGACATTTTAAGGCAAGTTCTACTATGAATTTATAGCGGTAGATATACTCAAACAAAATTGGGCAGCGAAATTGGTTTTATTTTAACATAAATTGCAATAATAATGATTTGCTAATAATGAGAACATAAATTCTTTTATTGTATGCAAAAATTGGTCAGCGAATTCTAAGAAAATTTTTTTATCAATTAACAATGTACTTCGGTTTTAATTCTAAGAAAAATGGTACTACTTTCTCGCAAGAAAATTGTTGCAAATTGCGCTAAAAACCCCATAGCACACGTACTTCCGTATGTTCAATTTAAAAATTCCAATATATTTGCGTTGATTCAACTGCAATACTTCAAGTGACTATTTTCAGTGCTTATATTGATAATATAACATTTTAAACATCAAAAATGCCAAAAGAATATTGACGTAACATAAGATACATGCGCCGATAATGGCATTTTTACGGTTAATTGTTTTTGGTATTTTTGATGTTTCTTATGTTACGTCATGGTTAAGCCCTTCCTGAAATCACAACAACATACGCAATCCTTCTGGCGGGCATGACAGTCCATCCACTGTCCGAGCTAGATGAAGTGTACTGCATTACTGGCTCTATTGCATTCGTCTCGGTGGCTTGTGTGTTTGACCGGTGTCCCTTAGATGGGGGTATGTCGTGACGCAGGCAAGTGGCTAGGACAATTCGCAATGACTTCGCGACGCATTAGCGATGAAAGTGGGTTTAGCATTCGGAGAGACGCTGATGACGCCTGGTAGGCAGAAACTCGAGTCCGTCTTTAATTCTTGTACCCCCTTCATTGCTTTTGATAGTATGGTGATTCTAGCAATAAACCATGCGCCGCGATAATGGCATTTTTACGGTTAATATAACATTTTGTTTGTCTTATAAAGATATTTTAACTTCCACATGAATAAACAAAAATGCTCCCGAAACCAAACATCCAAATCTTAAAAGGAATATATGAAAGCAACTACAGATATATTAATTTAAGAAATCATTTTTATCTGTGCAGCAACGAAAGTGCTAAATTGTTTTTAATAACAATCGTTTAGGTGTCACATTTCGACAGTGAAATTGCAAATTGAAACACACATGTATGTACCTGTATACTAGGCTTTTTTGTAACGTTACACACAGGTATTTCCTACTGGTTACGTTAAGCGACATTTATTTAATTTATTTCTTTTATATTTATTATACATCAATCACAAATTAAATACATTTTATTGAAAAGTAGAACATTTATTTAAATTATGAACAGGTAATACAAAGATGAAAAGATGGCAATGATGACGTGGTACCAGAAGAATAATAATTTAAGGGTTAGGGACATGTTTTCAATCAATTATCCTGAAAGCCTATAGCATGTGCGAAAACTATTCTCAATATTCTTAACGAATTCAAAGCAGATGGCTGTGTTCTCACATAAAAATAAATAAAACCAATCACGTTTCAACAGAACACATCAATCTAAATATAATAAGTTATACAGAGGAACGGTATGTGGGAACGCTTTTAGATGTAGACAAACATTATAAAGTATCATACAGTTCGATATACAAAACCGTGAAAGAATTGAATTATAAGCCATACAGAATAAAAATCATAAAGAGCTTTTCCAGGAAGATAAAATAAACCGAACAGATTTTTGCGAAACAATGTTTAATCTGTTAAATAAAAACGTAGAAATTTTTAATAAAACATTTTTTTTTACTGAAGAAGCTACATTTACCAGGACACTTAGAAAACTTACTCTGAAATTACACTTCACCTTTGTTATGTTCTTCTGTTTGTCTTAATTAATCCTTAGAATAAAATAATTTCTTCATTCTAAATTGAAATTTTGCACTTTCTTTCTTAAAAACATAACCAAATTCTTCATAGCTCTGTTTCGCCAACACAAATAATATTTCCATACCAAACTCCACTACACTTTCGTAATAAATTTTAACAGTTTCGTAATAGATTTAAAATTTTCATGGTATGCTGGAAATTTTTCGTTAGAAAAAATTATAATAGATCCTTTAAAACGTACTAGCCGCAGATAATTAATTAATAATAGTGGGGTAATTGCAGTGTCCATAGATATAGTCCGACGTCGCGTGCCTACTATGTCGCTTAACGTTACCTGTAGGAAATACCTATGTATGTGTAACGTTAAAAAAAGGGCAGGGTATATGTAACACATCGTAAAATGTACCTTTTATTGAATATATCTGACAGTTCCATCCACATGTAAATAAATAGTGTACTATTGCGCCACTCTACCTTCAATGACAAATACCTAATACATACCTAATACATACAGCATAAGCATTCTACATACATAACCTCTAATCGTCGCCCGGTTCCTGTCAGCGCATGCGCCCCATTAACAAAAGTGGCGGTCGACGGTCTTGCAGATTATGGTGCATTCCCCAAAATAAGGTAACAGTTTTGGACACTAGTAGGTAGGTATACTATGTGAGTTCTAACGCAATTTTCCCATGTATCTCTTATGGGGGCTAAAAAGTACTTTTCCGCCAGCTTGGATTTCATGAGGAGTGCAGGAGAGAGCTCAGGGTTCCCCCATGAGCACGTCTCAACTTGTCTGAGGAGAATATTTTCTGGGTCAGTGGTGCTCACCTATGCCTTAGAGAAAGAAAGAGGGGTGGGAGAGAGATGAGACGCTCCGAGCACGTCTCAGCCTGTCTGAGTGGAATCTTTTCGGGGTCAACAACCTACATATGTTGCAACGATTTTCTTGCAACAAAATGGTACCATTTTTCTTAGAATCAAACCCCAAGTAGATTGCTTATTGATAAACCTTTTCCTTGACATTCAAAACCAATTTCGCTGACCAATTTTGCATACAATAGAAGAATTTATAGTCTCATTATTAGCAAATCATTATTATTACAATTTTGTTGAATTAAAACAAATTTCACTGCCCAATTTTGCATACAATACAAAGTCAAATAACACATTTTCGGAAAAATTAAAGCCGACACGTTTTGTTATTTTAAGGCAATAAGTTCTTACATGAATTTATAACGGCAGGCATACTCATTATCTCAAAGGTATATTTATATATTTTTTTAAATATATTTTTATATACTTAATTTTTGAACGTACGTGCCATCTATTGGCAGAAATCTTCTTTTCTTGATAAATCCAGTAGAAAAATACAATAACTTTCCATAATTAGTTTCAAGAAAACTGAGCCTTAAGTAGTAGTTAAGCACTTGCAGTTAGTAATTTCAAACTAAACGAAAAGAATAACAATAACATTGCTATAACACTAACATATTTATTACTGTTTCTCAATGTACTATGCTATTATCCATGAATATTGAGAAAAGTGAAACAATAGGAAATAGGTAAAGAATAGGATAGAAAATCTAGGTCGATCTATACCTATAATAACACTATTTATTTAAATATTATTCCCACCAGGAAATCTTCCTTCTAATACTGACAGTTGTTCCCGATATTTTCGACAACCTACTATTAACTTATTCACAATGTGGCTCATATTTGATGGAGCGCAAATTTTGTGCAACGGAGACGTGAAAAATTGATTTTCCCCTAGTTTCTAGTTAATAAAATAAAATTTATTTGTAAAGTCTCCCCAATTTTTTACTAATGACGTCGCATTGTCTTATTAAATTTAATAAAGGACAGTAGAAGGGTTTGACATCATTAAATAGCAAGGTTTGTAGTTTCTATGAAAAATATAAGGGTGACACATTTATTTTGAATATTGACGGAGATATTCCGTTATGTAACAGATGTATTGTAACAAATTAAACAGGTCATGATTTATCTGTCAAATAATAAGTGAATCAGGTTATGAAAATCCAATTTATGTCATCGTTATTATTTTGTCTCCACTGATTACTTATTATTCAATGTAACCTCTATAATCCAAACATACGGCAATTCGAACATCCAGTAATGTGTACAAGGTCCAATTAAAATTCTCATCGCTTTAATCTGAAGAGTATTGATAAAAATAAATTATGTACATATTTAAAGTATTTTCTAGAAAATAAAACACCTACGTATGAACGTACAAACACCTCAGATGTTAGCATCCTGTGGCAATTGGTGTATGAAGTATATACTGACTAAATTTTACAAAAACAGTAATCAAAACCAAAAAGTAATTTCCAAAATTATTTCTTATATACATAAACAAAATAAGGTTTTGACCTAGAATTTCCGAAAATTATTCGGTATATTTAACTTTTTCTAATTCATATGTGTACTCCTAAAACACTTGAAGCAGTTTAAGTAAAAAAATCGTTATTTTCCCTAATCGGAACATTTCCTTTTCGCAATTAATTGGTATTAGCAAGGTCGTGTTGTATTTATTTACTGCCTAAATTAATAATAAATTACAAACAATGAATATCCGATATTAAAAATACAATGAAAACTACTAAGGCGTAACCACTTAGGAATTTTATTTATGTAAATAAATGTTTCCACACCCATTGTCAACATGTTTTTGTGTTGGGTACACGTTGAACGATGCTTCGGTATAACAGCTGGAGACAAACGAAGAGAAAAATCTGTCATCTTTGTAATTGTTCTGTCTATTTACGGTTCTGGACAGGTGGAATTCGATTGCATGGCCAAAAAGAATGTTTTGTGGTTCAATAACTGTATACATTAAAGCATGCCTGAGCATATTTTATATTGCAAACACTATGGTTTTAAGATGTATGGGATATGTAAAAGCAAAACAATAGCCATACAATTTATATTCAATTGCTGAGAAAAATTGCATAAAATTAATAAAGGCGTTGTGGAATTTTTACTTAATATAATATATACATATTACAAAGGTTTTTTTTATATATTCAGAATTTATTCTAAAATCTTGTTTTAAGAGAAATGTCAAAATGTTACTATTGGTGTAGCCTAATGTAATGCAGGCTAAGGAAATATTGAAATATTTGCCAAAATGAATGTGCATTCATATTGTAAAATTGATTGTGTAAGATATGCGTTTTAATAAACATTGTGTTTAGCATATAATTGTACTCTTAATTTATAAAGAATCACCTTATTTAATGAAACCTAAGAAAAATAAAATTAGTTTACTGGATAAAAGGAAATAAAAAAACAAAAAGGAATGGGTGATTTTCAAGAAGAGATTTTTTCTGTAATTATTATTTATTAGATTGAACGGTGAAGGGGTCTAGAGTGAAGAATGTTTTCGATAGATTAACAGAAAACGAACAACGATTTTGTATATCTATTAATGCTAAGAGTTGAAAGTAGGAGGTGAACATAATAGTTTTGTTTTGGACAGTGTTATTGTGTCGTACAACACGGGACAAGAAACTAGGACATTTGAAATTATCCGTCATAATCATTATACTGTCGACAATTTTGATGTATTTAAAGGTATGATTGGTCAAGACCATGTTTTTTATGATAAATAAAGAAATGTGTTGTCTAAATTAATGTCATTAATACTAAGGTATGAAATTAAGCTGATCTTTCACATAAAGTAATTAAAATTGAAAGAAAAAATAAATTCTTATAATATGTACCAATCAGAATAACACTTTAGTAGCCTGTAAATATGTTTTTTAACAAACAAATTTGAACTTATATCTATAAATATAACCAGAATATTAAGCGATTGATAATATTCGAAGACGTTGTTAGTCGACAAATGAGTAACACTCGCAACATCCGAGGGGGTTTAAATCGCTAACATTCCAGTTATGTTCAAAGTTTTATCCTATCCTCAATGATAACAATACCAAATTATTAATCAACAATTCTTTTTGTCAAAAAAAAATAATAATACTACATGGTCGGGCATAGCAACAAAACGTTATTGTTACACCAGTACACATGCATGAATAACATGTTACCGGCGGTATGTGACATGACATGATGACGACAGACAGCCGTACGACAATGTAACAGCGCCATATAAATGCATAACTAACATTGTTAGTAGTATTACGGGTTCGTATCTAAGTTGTTATATTAACAATAAGGTTAATAATTGTGAATAAATGCTTTATAATTATATGAAGCATCAGGTCTGATGATATGATGAAAATACCATAATGTTCTTGTTAGATAAGTCGAAATTTTCAATTCATATACATGCGTTGGGATGTCAAACTTTAAATTGGAAATTAGATTATGTAGAGGGTTTGCAAAAATTCCCACGTGTAAAAAAATTAACAAACATAATTCCCGTTACGTCCTTCCTATAAAGAGAAATAAACAAACAATAAATTTTCAAATAACCAGTTTATTCCAGGTAGGTAAGTTTCCGCATTATTAAAATACTTCAAAAGTTTTATGATTGACAGTTTTCATTACAAATACGGACGTATAGACGATATTTCCTTTCCAGAAATCATTCCTAACTGCTTATTAATCGTTCAACGGTTCTTCTACAATAAATTCATGCGTATACACACATACCAAAAATAATATAAATGCATTGGTAGGGTCCGCAAAATTGGCTTTAATAAACGGGCGTTTTCACAATGCATACCGGTTTTTTTTTTAATCTGTAGCATCTGCATCACGGTCGAAACATTAAAATCTCGTGTGGTTTCCATCGTTCCCCAGAGCAGCTTAAGGTACAGGGGGAGTGGGTGACTCATATATCCCTGTTGAAGGACACCCTCCAGGTTACGGGAGTGAACCGAAGGATCCCTGCTGTTTTCAACTGATTGTCTCAGTGTTTATATGATTCAGTTACGGCCCCCTTTCACAATTAGCCTTATCCCACCTTATTGATTTATTAAATTTTAGATACGGACCCCAGCTGTATCGCCTGTTAAATGTGTGAAATGGATATCTATAAAATAGGAAAAATGTTTGTGTTGACAGTGCGTTATAATTTATTTCCTCGGCCAAAGCTATAGCTTTAAAAAATATTTTTGTGCTTAATAATATAGAAGAACATTAATTGGCAATCAAAATCCAGGGAAACACAAGCCCGTTCGCTTCATTCTTAGAAATCGATAAGAAACCCGTCACGATTAGGACTATTTAAAACAAAATGATATCGGGAAAGTACCTATACATATGATGTTGGGTCGTTTTTTGTGACTCAGCAAATGGATACGATATTTCTTTAATAAATCTTATTATTTTATTTACATTTTAGCAGTAATTATCCACTAGCACGAATATAAGATAACTAAGCACTACTACCAACGATTTGTGACCGTGTCGGGAGTTCGCGTTTCAAAAAATTTTCCCCTTTCGGGCGTTCAGTTTATAGATGGGAATTGAAAGCGTTTTTGAATTCTCGTTCCGTGCGTCAGTTTTATATTTTACAGAAAATAGGGAAAATTAAATTAACTGTATGTAGAGTAACGTTTATCTAATCTCAATGTTTTAGAATACTCAATTAACATTAAAAGTAAATCTATCTATAATTTTACAATATATTTCAGCTTGTCCAATGTATCACTAAGATTTTGTCTATTTTGAATTAGGTCACTTATAACTATGTTTAACCGCCTATATCATTCATAGTATTTTTTTGCTCTATTAGGGGTACTTACGCACACAGAATTTTGCAGGAAAACAGTATTATAATAGTGCATTTCTTCCTGAAGAACTTTCATTACCTAATTCAAATATATTGGGATGTGCTTTTCCGATCCGTCTGTTATGCCATCCTTCTACAGTCCGATGACGTTCTCAATCGCAAGTCCATATTCGGCGAGAATTATCAATTCATTGATCAACAAAATAATCGTTAAATTTAGCAATACCTTCATTGGTAGGAGACTTTTCCATTATATAGAATCAACCATCTGCAAGTTTATCTTCTGGCAGATCAGCTAATGCAACACACTTCCTTATGTGGTTTCTAACTTCCTCGTCTTCCTTATACAAGTTTCCTAGACCTAAATCTTGTACTTTACGCCAAAGGGCTTGATTAAATAACTGTAACCGGAAAAACTTCTTCTAAAGCACAACTTCAAAATGCTCTCATTGGCTTCCGCGAATTTTACCGACGTAATGGGATTTAACAAAAAGAAATACAATTTCGACGCCGGAAACAGGAATATTTCAGGTACCATTTTTCGAAGCCCGAAAGAGGAACGCACGCGAAGAGACCACTATCAACCGCTCACATTATTTATTTGTGTACACTCGATTTATTGTCACTGTACTCCCACAAGTTTGCTTAGTTAAAACTACAAGATGAGATTGACTGTTGTTTTACTGGCGTCCGATTTATAATTCGACGAATGCCGTCATAACATTCCAGTATAATTCGGGATTATCAGTATGTACCTACTTATATTAATAAAAAATTTGATTATACCGCCCAACAATATTATTCATTTTCCTTTCCTCTTTTCTTCAAGTAGAGCATGTTTTATTCCAGTACCTATTGCACAGGAAAACGGTGGACGGTATGTAAACTTAATAATGCTTCCCTATGTGTCTATGCTGAGTTTTAATAGATTATATATTCAGGTTATGTAATTTTCTTACGGTAAGGTAGGTTTCCCTTGATTTTATTAAGGTTGGCACTCGCCAACTATCATTCTTTGCCGTCTTTCTCATAAATTTTATTGTTTTTGCTAGAAATCACCGAACTATTTTGACAATTTTTTCATTTGCAATTAACGCGCTGATAACTATCGACTTCTTTCTGGGGATGATGAACTGGGATAATTGTAAAACCATTTATACGCAACATTGTATTTACCTTCGCCAAACAACCTGGCGAAAACGTTTTATTGCCCAGTTCTTTGAGTACCTATATTATTTTGCGTCTGTAAATAAATAATTGGTAATTGTTATTCTATTATATATATTCTGCGAATTTCAAGCATTATCTGTTTAATGAAACATATATTACGTACAAACTACAACGCTGTTTTGTTAGAGTGTTCTAAAGGTTACTTGAAACACTAAAGATGATTGATTCGCCTATTAGAATCATTAACGCAAGTCGCACAGCCAGGGAAGTTGTTTATGGTATTCAATTAATAGGCGTTGGTCTGTACCGACAAGATAAATCTGCAATTAGTAACTTTCAAGAATACTGAAAATAATTACACCCACTCTCCATGTTAACGACGAAAAACGAAGTATGTTTTATAATTTGAACACACGTTCGTGTTTCATTCTTTCTTTATATATGTGAAATTAACCTATGAATTTCAGGTATAAATAGGAGCTCAAGTTTAGTTTACTTAATGGGGTTTCTAAATTGCACTTATTGTTAGATTGTAAGTATCTTTGTCCATATAATATTTCCAATTTAGCGGCCAACTTGCACAATCTATTGCGTGTAAATACGTACAAACTTTATGGATATTTATCTTTTTGAAACTTTATAATTGTTAGTTAAAAGTATCTAGCTTCGTATTTAATTAACGCCTCCTTTTAAAAGCTTTATATTAACTTGGCTTGTCTGGAGTCACGAGACCTACTGGTGCAATTTTAAAACACTTATGAATGTCACAGCGATTTGAAAATTTGTAAACTTGCGTATCAAAGAAGACAATGTCATATTCATGCAAATTCCGAGCAAATTTGATAATGGATTAGTATTAAAAATAATTATTTGTCAAAATTCAAATTTCAATAAAGGTGCCTTATTTACCGGCAATGCAGAGGCTCTAAAGCGCTATCGGTTCAGCCTACACTAAGGTTGAAACAATTTCTTTTCCTACCTTTTTATAATGCTTAAGTTTTTTCTAGTAGTGTGGCTGAACCAATATGGTTAAGAACAAAAAAGTTTAAGCTTTATAAAACGTTATGAAAAAAAACTGTTTTATCCTTTTTAGTGCGTGTTATATAGCTTTTTTAATTTTTTAAAAATATGTATTTATTTATTTTATTCCTCACCTTACCTTAATGTAAGAAATGGGAAGATAGATATTAAAACTACTTCACTAAATACTACAAAAAGACTTCATTTTGAAACAGAACTTCACACACTTTTTATCGAAAAATATCACATCCAAACACAAGTTCAAATTTCTATTTATGCCAAACAAATGATTGTAGTTTTATAATCTGTTAAGTACAATAACAGTATGCCCATTTTGCAGTGTCAAATATTAATTCGTTCTTAATAGTGTCAAAATGTCACACAACTGCACATGCGATTTTAATTTACTCTCAATGATAAGTAGGCACGACATTAAATAGCCGTATTCTAGCCCATTTCTTGGAAGTTCTTTCATGACTTGGCCCTTGATTAAATTATAACTAGCGCTTTCTTTTTGATTATGTTGCTTATTATCTTCTGAACTTCGTTTACAGTGAAGTGTTCTAAGGACTCGGTACGATGCTGAGATTCCTTGAATAGTCCTTGAGTAGCAATTTGCCCCGATTGCTAGTGGTATTGGCTGAAAGCGTTTCAGCTAAGGCGTTCAGCAAAGGTTTCCGCCTTATCACCATTTGTTACAACATGTCTTTTATGAAGGCATGGAATTATCTTCGAGAACCATGAAGTAGTAGCATATACGAAGAATTATATACAGCGCTGGCCATTTCTAAACTTTGAAGCCGTCTATAAGTAATGTATTTCATCAAGCAGCAATGTCATATCGTAATCTCCCGAATGCAGTCGTGCTGCGCTGGTGACGTGCATAGAATACTAGAAGTTGTCGTTGTAGCAGTTAGTATGTTAGTATGCTAGGAACAGCGGTGATTCGCGCATAACATTTATGTTGACGTTACTCAAGCGTCTCTTACTTTGAGAGTTTTTTTTTTCTGAATTTATAAATTTAATTTACAACATTATTTTCTCTTTATTTACATTATTACTCTAGAAAACTATTAAATTAAATTCATTGTTTTGGTTTCTTTGACAAAATTTTATAATAGAATGATTTTCACTAGCGAGGAAAGGGTCCAGATAATTAAATGGTATTACTCTGACAGTACAGCAGAGGAAGTTGTCGGTCGTTTTATATTTTCGTTTATTTCGTTATATTAGTTTTTCACTCACTTCAATGTCCAGTGTGTGTGTCCTGGTATCCTATTTACGATAATATTTCAGCTTCTATAGAAATGCCTTTTCTATTTTTTACATTGTCCGCTATTATTAAATTTTTAGTTTGACGTTGCGCATTAAAAGCGTGTGCCTAATGCATTACTGTCTCTAGATATAGTATTGTCCATTTTTAGTTTCCTTGTGCTACACTATTATTCAAGCTTGAAACACTTTAAAACACTACGCAAAGATTAATCACAAATGCAATCGCAATTTATTTGCGTAATATCTCACATTTTTCACGTTATTGATACGCCGATAGTATTGTAGAATGAAAAGATTACAAAACAATAAATTATTTATGGGTGTAAAATTTAAACGAAAGCCAGTTCACTGTAAAACTTTGGGACTATACTTCTAAATTTTTTGTGTTCTAATAATTTTAATTTTTCCCTAATTTTTGTTTCGAAATGTTTTTTTTAACTATATAAAAATGTGAACATATTACTTTAAAGTCAACATAAATTCTATAATCTGAAATAAATTATTAGTATTTTTTAAATTGTTGATAAAAATATCATTGAATAAGCTTGTTTATCGCTTAAAAATTTATCATTTTTTTATATTAATTTTATT
>JARFOC010000926.1:0-16500 GCA_031763485.1 Osmoderma eremita | reverse complement strand
TCGTTTTTGTTGTCTATTAGCACACCTAGATATTTGAAAGTATCAACCTCTTCGAATTTGTGTTCTTTGATTTTTATATGTGTGTGGTTGTCGTTTGCCTTTTTCTACTGCAGAACATATATTTGGTTTTTTTCTCGTTTATTTCTAGACCTCTTATTTTGGCCATTTCTTCTATCGTAATAAAAGTTTCCTGTAGATCTTTCCTATTTCTTGTGACTATCGCCAGATCGTCGGCGTACGCTACTATCTGTATGGATTTATTCTTTACTGTTCCTCTCTTTTTTATCTGTTTAATTACACGGTCTAGGGAGGTAATAAATAGCAATGCAGCAATGCATCTCCTTGTCGCACTTCTCTGTTCACTTGGAAGCTCCTAGTCGTGTTTTGTCCCACGTTAACTATTGCAGTTGTTTCCTCCATTGTCATTTTTATAAGTTTTATTAATTTGGCTGGTGCTTTTATGGCTGCTAGATCTTGTATTATATTTTCCCTTTGTAGTGTATCAAACGCTTGTTTAAAGTCGATGAACAGTATATGTATATCTATATCATATTCATAACTTTTTTCCACGACTTGCCTTATTATATAAACTGCGTCTGTAGCTGATTTTTCTTTCCTATATCCAATCTAATAATCTCCTATAATAGCTTCGGTGTGATTTGTTAATCTAATCTTAAGTATTGTCGTCAATATTTTGTAGGTTGTGTTTAACAATGTTATGCCCCTGCAATTTGTGCATTTAATCAGGTCTCCTTTCTTCGGTATTGGCACTATAATTCCCTTTTTCCATTCTTTAGGCGTTTTTTCTTCCTCCCAAATCTTGACTAGTAACCTGTGTATTCTTGCATGTAATTCCTCGCCTACCTGTTTCAGTAATTCAGCGCATATTTGATCATATCCTGCTGCTTTTTTGTTTCTCATCTTACTTATGGATTCTGTTACTTCTTCATATGTTGGTGTCATTTCGAATGTTCCTGTGGCTTCTACTGTTTCTTCAACTTTTTGCTTCACTTTTGGATCTTCTCCTTCATATACATAAGGTGGAAAATTATGCCTCTTAATGAAAAATGTATTGGTTAGTGTAATTATTTGTGAAATTCTCGCAACGTGAATTGTAAAAACCTTGTAAAAATCCACGGTGACAGGATTTTACTGTATTCGTATTTCCAATACAATAAAACTGCAGTTTCTTCTTCGCACTCATAAATAAAGGCCTCTCGTATCTCATGGGATCTTTTCCAACGCAACGCTCACACACACCTCAAACACACGCGGTGCCGTTGTCCAATTCTCTTTTCTTCGATCGCAGTCGGTAACAACCAAGAGAAGAAATCTGTTTTAAATCGCTTGGTTGAATTACATTCCGCAGCTGGCGAGAGTTTGCGTATTGCATTGTGTCTGTGTGTGTTCGGTGCAACTTTCTATTATTCTCCTCGTTGCGGTAATGATTATTCTTCTGAGAGAAAAGTCGGCAGTCAGTGTATTGTTCGTGACTATTCGCCGTTTCTCGAATTCGTTCGCGAATAGCATGTCGTTTTCTTTGCATTGTTCTATCCCCTTGATCCTTGATGGTCGAGATTTATGCCCTCGGAATGTAACGGTGCAACTATTTTTCCGCGCGATTCCGTCAGTATTGTTCGTCTGCTTATCGTTGACGCGAAGGAATGAAAACGTGCGCGGAGAAAGGTAGCGATTCCAATAAGAATTTAAAACGTCACGATATACACATGAGAATGTAACTCTTTGCTTGGTAGGTACGAAACACGACTTTTCACTTTTAAGTGTCTTTTTAAATAAAAATTAAAATTCCCTTACCACCTTGATGAGGAAGAACTCCAGATACATATTTCGGCAACTAATTTGCCATCCTCAGCAGAATCCACGAAGGAATATAATGGTAGATGTAGCACTCTGGGAGGTATGCACCAACCAGAACATCACTTGAACAACCAAATCGTTCCGGTTCATTAAGCGTACTTCGTCACACTCACTGAACCATAACAATCCACTTAATAATAATATTTCTATTATCTAACAGAGCAGGTCAAATTAATTACAATAACTAAAAATTGTTACAATGGAAGAAAAGCAACAAATTGTGGATTATGAACATAACATGCGAAAATAAATACAACGATTTAGTTGCCATATTAGCGGTAAACACGAATTTCTCAATCAAAACACCACAATTATGAATATGACATTCGTTATGAATTTGTTTACACTTGCGGGATTAATCTTACGAATATAAATACTGTCGTAACTATCCAATTCTCTAAGATTGAGGATTTGTTTCACTAACCTAAGATTGTCCGTTGACACGGCGTGACCTGTTCCTTTAATATGGTGGGCAACCCTAGACTTTCTGGTCTACCACCTCTAAAATGAGCAATGTGCTCCTTAAAACGTGTTAAAATTGGTCGCCTCGTTTGCCCAATATATTTTACATTACATTCGTTACAATTTATTTCATAAATTCCTGATTTCTGATGTACCTCAATTTTATCTTTGGTTGGCATTTTCTAAAAGGTTATTTAAAGAATTATTTCTGTTGTAGGCGATACGTAAATTATAGTCTTTGAAAATTTTTGATAGTTTTTTAGTCGATTTATGAAAAGATAGTTTCACCTCGATAACTTTGAGGAATCAGAGTTGTGCAGTTTTTAATGGACAATTTTTTCACGAGATTGTTTATCATATCCTTCTGAAAACCAGTGTATTCCGCGATTTGTTTCATGTGATTTAATTCTGTTTTTTATCTGTCCTTTGTCAGTGGAAAACAAACGATGAACTAGAAAATTAAGTCTAGCTACTTACTAGCTAATACTGTCGTAACTATCCCATTCTCTATGATTGAGCATTTGTTTCACTAACCTAAGATTGTCCGTTGACATGGCGTGACCTGTTTCTGTAATATGCTGGGCAACACTAGACTTTCTGGTCTACCGCCTCTAAAATGAGCAATGTGCTCCTTATTATTGTTAAAATTGGTCGCCTCGTTTGCCCAATATATTTTACATTACATTCTTTACAATCTATTTCATAAATTCCTGATTTCTGATGTACCTCAATTTTATCTTTGATTGGCATTTCCTAAAAGGTTATTTAAAGAATTATTGCTGTTGTAGGCGATACGTAAATTATAGTCTTTGAAAATTTTTGATAGTTCTTTAGTCGATTTATGAAAAGGTAGTTTCACCTTGATAACTTTGAGGTATCAGAGTTGTACAGTTTTTAATGGACAATTTTTTCACGAGATTGTTTATCATATCCTTCTGAAAACCAATGTATTCCGCGATTTGTTTGATGTGATTTAATTCTGTTTTATATCTGTCCTTTGTCAGTGGAAAACAACAAAAGATGAACTAGAAAATTAAAGCTAGCTACTTTGTGCTGATCTAATCTAAACTTTATGGCTTTGAATTAAGTTCATCTAAGCACTGATTCAAGTTATAACAGTTTGTATCAAATATGGCAAAAATGTCTTCTGCATACCTGACTCAAACACTCGGAAAATATTTGGAAGTCTTTTTAAATTCAATTTTAAAATTGCTTGTAAATAAATTGGCGATAAATGGGGATAAACCATTACTCATTGCTGTGCCATACTGCTGTTGGTAGAACTTGTTTTCTATCTGAAAGCAGTTCAGCGACATGCACAACCTGGTTAACCTGATGTATTCATCAGTTTGCAAATTATTTTTTACTAACAAATCTTCCAAATAGTTCAGAGTTTCTGGGATCAGTACCGAAACAAAATCAAAAATCATATACTAAAAGACGGTGAGATTTTAGCTTCATTTGATGCTGGTTCGAAATAATGAATAATGAATGTCTTTTCGTCTATGATTTTTGATTTTGTTTATTTATTTTTGTCATTTTAAGTAATAACCAAACATCTCTTTTTGTTAACGCGCATCAGAAAGGGTGCCAAGATCCTTGTTTGTATATTCGCTTTACAAAAGCCTTGATACATAACTTTCAGTTACCTTGTTCAGACTTAACCGCTCGAGTTATCACGTAACAGCAACATAGACCGATAAGGAAGAAGTTTATTCCCGGGCCTCGGTATTGTCAAGTCGGGTTTACGTGCATAAAACTTTGTTGGGTGTTCCGACTACGCCAGCGGTACTAGAGGTAAACCTACTTAGAATATCCCATCGGATTAAGGCGAAAACTCTCTTAGAGGTGGTGAAAATTTCCACCGTAGAGGCTCCGGTGTTAAACCGTTAATGGCTAAAATATCATTAACGAAATATTATCAAATATATATTTTTTCATAATTGTGCCTGCCACTATTTTCTATTTTCTAGTTATGTATGTACTTACATACCAATAAAGTGTTAAATTAACAAATTCTATCATAGAAACCATAATTTTACAATAACATCATAATCATCTTCGTCGTGTCTTACGGAAATAAATATAAGATATCGTAAAGTAGCTAATAAGTGGTTGGGCTATGCATGACACATTTATTACTAAATGGGGAAGTGTTTAGACTGACAAGAAGTTATTTATCTTTCTTTGGAGTACAGTTACAATCGTGTGAACTTGAAGCTTCGTTATCGATACTTTGGCGTAATGCATGAATAAAAACTATTGTGTCATAAAATATTATTCCTTCTTGTTCTGGTAGATTTTGCGATAATAGATTTTAGTTGCAGTAATGATCCAATATCCTACGTACATAATAGTTTGATGTGTTACTGCGTTTTTCTAAAAATCTTATAAAAACAGTTTGTACGTTGCTGCTCTTACGATGTTCGCCAACACTGTTATATTGTAGTTTGATATATCTTCAAGTAGTGAGGTATGCACAAATCGCATTTTAGCTAATGTAAAAAAAAATACAGCAATGTCTTTCGCGGAATGTTATGAGATGAAAAGAGCACTTTCTACTCGGGAATTGGAAGCTACATTAGAAGATATCTCTAATGTGGAAGATGGTGAAACAGAGTCATGTCAGTGTATATTCCAGCGCCTGTTGGTACTATTATAGGCGAAGAGGATATAAATGATACTCTTCTTACAGAGCAGCAAAATATAGGAGATATTGCCACTATATTCCAAATGCGAGTATATTCAACCAAAGAAACGGAAGGTGATCAGCAGGCGTCCGTTGTAGTAACTCAGCCAGGTACCAGTAGAATAGAAAAAGCCAAGCTGAAGACAAAACAGTGTGTTCCCTGTTGATCAAAGACCGAATCGCAAAACTCTTCGTTCGCTATCGTCTGCTGAAGCTACAAAGAAAAAAGAAATAAGTCGTCTGTTACGGGGAAGGAAACCTTTAGAGATATTCTGTTTATTTTTCGACGAAGATATTTTGAATCTAATAGTTGAGTTCAGTACAAAAGATGCGAAACAAAATAACCCACATGATTTTACATCATCAGCAGCCCAATTAAAGCAATTCATAGGAATTTTAATACTTACGAGTTATCATACTCTTCCTGCTACTGACATGTGCTGGTCTAAGGATTTTGATAAAGGTGTCGACATGGTTAGAAAATGTATGAGCACAGGAGTATGTTCAGAGCTATCAAATGAAATCTGCATTTGGCATATAATAATGCATTAGATAAATAGGTAAATTTGCCAAACTCAGATCGGTTTTTGATATAATGAACAAAAAATAATCTACAGTTTGACATATTTTAGTATAATCTATCAAATGGTTCTACATTTTGGCAGACATTCTGCGAAAATGTTTATTTATGTATTTTGGAAATATTATATTTATTCATTTTATACAAAAGATCACTTAGATATAGTTTACTAATAAATATCTATCAAAATTTTCTGCCATTTATAGTAATTTTCATCCTTGGGCATTAATGGGTTGATAGCGAAACCGAAGCTTCTTACGAGGGAGTATTGACAAGTAGGTACTTACCCTACGAATTATAGTATTTCAATACAATTAATTATTCGAGATAATCTGCTTTACCTAAGGCTATCACAATTCGCCGAACGTTGATAAGGTAGTTCTAAGTCCTTAAGAAAGCGTTTGTCTTGGCCCAAACTGCACCTCAATGGCACATAATAACTTCGCAATTTGTCGAAAACCTTTTACCTTTCAAATGTTCCTTTGGGTTTGATCATGGACAAAATCAATGTTTTTATTGTTGGACACAGAAACTGGTTTTCTGGAGCTGTGTTCATCTTTGACATCCCACGCAACACAAACTTAATAAAACTGACTGAAGTTTAGATTCTTTCAAAATCTGGCATTTTCTCAAAGACGAAAATTTATAGGCTTATTACTGTTGAAGTACTGAGTGTCAAAGTTTCACCACTTCATTTACAATACATCATTAACTGTAACCATACCAATCATATTCTTGTCTACTAGTATCTCTAAAGGCTAAGTAGACATCTGTAACTCCCCGTAGGTACTTCGCGCGCAGGGTGTATTATAACACGCCCAGGTGAGTACGGGGAAAAGACGTTTATGTCAAACTTTCCGTCGTAAGACAACTTGATGTATCTTACGATGGTTTTGTATATTACCTCGTTGCTCGCTAGAGCGCGCTCAATGGCATTAAATATTTTATTCACGCTTTGTTTAAGGGGCGCCAATATAAAACGAAAACTGTGTAAAGGAGGTAGGTGTATCGATCCAAATAACTTAACAGGAGTGTGTTTGAAATTGTTCCTTTGTTATACGCCGAAACACACAACAAAATTTATCATCTCATGGGACATTATCAATGCGAAATGAAATTTTCAACTGTTCCCCGGTACTAATGTATATTTAAGCATGGTACCAAAACATTTTTCTGACGCTAACGCATTATAAATATAGTTTGTTATGCCGATACTAAAAATGCTGGAAAGTAGGACGCTATTTTCACGAGGCAAAACTACGAAAAAGAGAAAGTTTTTATAGGCAAATAAATCTGGTGAATATAGATTTGTTTGCGTGCTGGTAACCTTTCGTGGAACATTTAGTTCTTACAATGTAAATTTGCCGATAGAATGTATCACAAAAAATGCCCGGACCGTAATAAATATAATAAATGGTAGAAGTTGCGATAATAGGTTTGTTTCTACCGTCAACTATTGATACAAAATCGATATTTTGTTTTGGGAAAAGTTTTTTAGTAATAATAGACAATTTATATTCAATTTACAATTGTATGTAAGTTTACCCAGATCAATGCTAATGGTAAAATTGTGAAAAATCAGGAATTTATGAAATAGCTCTAAAGAATGTAACATGAAATATATTGGGCAACAAGGCGCTCAATTTTAACACGTTTTAAAGAGCACATTGCTCATTTTAGATAATGCAGACCTGAAATGGTTAGTGTTGCCCAACAGATTTCGGAAACATGTTTATATGTGTTGGTCATATTTAATTTAGTTTTAAGTAGTATTACAGTAGAAAAATAGGAAAAAGTGACAGTTAAAATTATAATACTGATGTAAGAAGGGATGAAAAGACGGTATGTTGTGCTGGCTGTAAGGGTTAAAACTGGTCATCATGTGAAAGAGATAACCACAGTCATTTCGGGTCCAGATGAATAATTAACTTCTTATTTCTTAAATTCATATGGTGACTGACAGCTATCGTAGTGGGACGAACTACAATTATTTAAAATGGAAAAGTGATATTAATAAACAGAGCAAAAGTCAGGAAATCATAATAAGAATATTAATTTAAAAATGAAATAAATAAATAAACCGTTATATTAAAAGTTTATTTATTATTGTTAGATTGGTATTTAGAAAACAATGTTTGGCGTCGATTTTGACAAGGTTATAAATAGGAGGACAGAGAAATATACAAGGACTTACGATATTTACGCGTCGTGAGAAGCACGTCAGGTGTGATTTTGACAATCAACAAGTCAAAATGGCTACCGTCTTGCATAGTCGAAACTGACTAAATATTACCAGTATAATTCATAATTGAAGACCTCTACGACTAAAAATAAATGCTTTAAGTCAGCTCTATGACTAAAATGTCATTTTAAACCTACCTGCATGAAATTTAAAAAACCCATTTCCGTGTATCCTGAAAGAGGCTCTATTTCTGCCTATCCGTAGCAGATTAATTGTATCCGGCCCGTCCTGCCTAGTCAGATCATAAGTTGTCCCAAGTCCGGTTCATTTCCGATATCACCGGTGGACACGAATTCTCTGGGGCCCGCACAAGTCGGTCTTTGCCATCTTGTATGCATGACTGCAATATAACACGTGTGGAGATCAAGGTATTTTAGAATAAGGATTGAATAGATAGATACTTACCTAAGCAGCATAACTAGCAATGATCAAAGCGCTAATCATTTATCGACCATACAAAATACACTGCAATTTTTGTAAACACACAATCTGAGTTGAAAGCGGGTGGGCGATCACTGATAAATCGGATATGATATAAACAGGGTGAATAGGCAATTAGCTTAACATGGGTGTATGTGGGGTTATAAATAAAACTGTTTAGGGATAAATAAAAGTTAGAAATATTAACATTTATATCATTTGTGTTTGTTTGTGTGAAATGGTTTTTTTTTGTATATTATATTTACTTGTTGTTATAAAATTTATTATATGGTATATGATTTATTTTGCCAGAACTGCGCGACTTGAGATAAGTATAAAATAGAGTACTCATGGTAGCCAAACCATTCACGAAATTTATTTATTATTGTAAGTACCGTTACAATCTTCTTTTGTGAGGATAATGCGGAGTGTATATGCCCAAGAATGATCAACCAGAAAATGCCATTATAGATCACCATACCAAGCAAAAACAATGAAAGGGATACAACCACTAAAGACGTACTCGAGTTTCTAGCTAGTCTAGACTTCCGAATGCTTTAACAACCCTCTACAATTGCATCCCCCATGGAACATATACCTAATACGGAGTTGAGAAGGCGTCAAGTTACAATGCCGTGTGCTACGGGAGACATTTTCACCTTTCCTTAGTTTCTTGGCGAGGAGTGCAGGCGTTGAGGACTTTCCGCCGATCTAACCGCATTCTTAAGTTAGAGTCGAGAGTACGTGATGCATTACCCGACTCGAGCCACCTACGCTAGAAGACGCCCGGGGGCCCCAATTGTGGCATTCCACTCGCCGTTGAGCCTGAAAAGCGTGATTCTCGTTGTTAGGTGTCGTGGAATGGCGGTCTCTCGTAGCCTGGGTAACGATGTCTCGAGAAATGGGATTCCGTTAGTTTACACATCGAATTCTACGGTCTAAAATGTATTTTGTAACGTGCTAAAGGTAGTTTCTTTTTACTGTAATTTACCAGCAAAAGATAGAGGTAGGATAGTCAAAAAAACGTAAAAAAATATTTCAGAAATTAATAAAAATTTGTTCAAAATATCAGATCACTAAAGAAATGATTTTGGCCATTGGCCAAGAGTGGTGATTATTGGAACTACGGAGTTAGTTAAATTAGTAAATTAGTAGCATTTTACATTATTGTATCTTCAAATACACTTACAAACAATGCAAAAACTATGCTTCATTTAATGCTGCAACGCCGAGGATAAAGCTATTTAACGGACCCCAACATCCATCAATGAATGAGTAGGATTAAAATAAGGAAGCAACTCCAAGCACGGTAATAAGTAGCAAAGTTCCAGAAGGAATCGCTTCAGCTTTGTTAGTTGGTAAATTTTCTTCTACTTCTTGTTTGCGTGTTCCTGCGCGTGTGAAAGTCGAAATATTTCCTGATGACGCTAAAAGGAAAGTTATATGCCGAACTTCTAGACAGTTAAGGATGTGAGATAAATTGGGAGGTGTCAATGAGGATGTTCTAAAAAAAAAGTTAGTTTTCTTATCAATTTGTCTTTTGCACTACAAAATATTACGTACTTGATAAGAACCAATAAAATACCATCATGGATTATATGCATAACGGCTGATTCAAACCACTGCGCGCAACAGAAAATGGCCGCGATCAATTTCTTAATTAATTTATTATTATTATTATGAAAGCTTTATATTCCCGTGGGAATTGTAGCTGTTCTTTGCTGAACTCTTTTAATCCTATTGTCGTGGTGGATTGTACCACATTTTCCGCAGTTCTCTTCTACAGATCTCGTAGTGCTATTGCCCTACTTACAATTTTTCTCCACTCTCTCCTATCCGTGGTTGACCTTTTCCACTCTTTAATACCCATTGTTGTTATATCTTTTTCCACTTGATCTTTCCATTTTGCTTTCGGTCGTCCCTTAAGCCTTCCTTCCACTGGGTTCCATTCTGTTAACGTTCTTAATGGATTTTCTATTCCTCGTCTAAATAGATGCCCGTACCATCGAATTCTTTTGGGTTGATTCCCACCAACATATTCAGATTTTGTATTGATTATTCGCATCGAATCGAATATGTCAAAAACGATGACGTCACCCCGTACGATATTCCGGTCTCTACTTACAAAATATCTTTATTTTTTTTATAATTCCAAAGTAAAATATTTTATGTCTGTATGTTGTGAAGATATAAAAAAAAAGACTTTATGGGGGTTTAAAACTTTCATGGATTTCGACTGACGCATACATACAACTATACCGAAACAATAACGTTTGCAAAATCTAAACTTCCCATCATTACTTCGTATCCATCAAATAATATGAGGCAATTTCACGAATTCGCGGGAAACAATATTTACTAGAATCGGCTCCAATTAAAATAGAATCGGTCCTGATTCACACCCGTTTTCGTGATGACGAACGATTGTCATCTCCTTTTAGCTCGGAAATACGCGTGAATCAAAACAATTATCATTTTGCTAGCTGGTAGATTGGAGTCGATGAATTTCGTCGTCAATAGTCGCAAATGACAGTGAAGCGGGGTGAAGTATGGCTTTGTTGGTCCGAATAATGTTGGAATTGGAAAAATCGAGTGTGTTACAGGTTGACATGCGAGTACGCCGTTAATATATCGTGTGAGAAAGCGTTTAAATGTGACAGTTGTGTGTGTATGAGATCTGAGATGATACTTTTTGGAATAATGGATTCCATATCAGCCAAGCTATACAGGGTCCGGCGTCTAACCCGTCAGTTAGCGGAATATTTTGAACCATTTACCAGTTGAATGCTGAAAGTTTGTTTTCGGGTGTTTTTGCTACCGATCTTTCAAATAAAAATATTGGCAACGCTGAACAATTTCCGGTTATACCGGAAACGAATGTTAACTTGCTTATTTTAAATGGAACATTCCGTATATTATATCATTTTATGACGGCACATGTTGTTACAAATGAGTTCTGTTAAGGTTACCCTATACCTATCTTTTACAGTTTTTGAGAAAAATGGATTTTTAAAGAATTTTGACGTTTTATTGACAACGAAATGAAAAATGAATAACAGAGGAACTACTTCAGTTATAGGAGGTTGAAATTTAATAGTTATATAGCCAGTATGTAATAGTATTGTACAAAGTTAACAAAATCGTCAAATTAATAATAAGGGTGACACAAAATGTTATTGACTTATATTAGCTAATAAGACGCAATACTCACTTATTTTAAATTGAACAGCCTGTATATTGTTAGGGCATATGATTTGGTTAATTATTATCTTTAAGAGTTAATTAGCACTCCCTATGTCTATCTCTAATAGTTTATGCCTTATTTGAGGTTTTTTGTGTTAGGAAAAAAGAAGTGAGACAAGAACGCTGAACACAAACTAAAACAATAAAATCTTATAAAAGGTTATAATTAAATGATTTATATAGTTAACAAAAGATAATTGTCTTTACATTAGAATGTGATATTATTTTTTATCTTGTTGTTGGCTTTCTTAAGAAGGCTGTGGAACTATTCGGCATTTATCGATAGAAGCCTGACATCTCCAGTTGTCAAATGGAAGAGTCTGATAATGGATAATTTAGGCTTTTCTAACGAAGAAGGGTACTTTACTGCATATCCAAATGCCTCATCGCGAGATTGTCAACAACAGATAAGAAATGATAGAAATGTTGGCCCATTTGCTCTAAGCAACATTGATTAGCTAATATTTGAGATTAAAATTGCTTCTTCAATTGCATGCTTAGGAAAATCCTTAAACGTGGGTAATTAATGGGTAACTTTACTTAAAACCCATTTACATGACCGATTTAACAAAAAATCTCAAACATAAAAAGACGCATGGTACTTGGTATATACCATCCACTATTATTGCATAAAAACAGCAATGGGTATTTCTACATTTTCGTCCTAAAAACAGCAGGACAATAGTAGCATCCGGAAACATATGAATTGCATAAAACAATTGAAGTAATCTCGAAGTCGTCTGCTGAAAATAGAACGAGAAAATTTCTAGCTCGAACCTCATCCAAGTTTACGGGATTACCTACCCCCAACACTTTAGCCATTAATCAAGAAGCCTTGATTGCACCTTAAGACCACCTCGGTCGAGTGTTTCTTTAAGGATTTTACTTGTCGCGGGCCGCGTTGAGACGCAGAATGGCTTGGACTTATCTTTCTCGAGGGCTCAACTAAAACTCCGCCTTACGAAATTGAAACTTTTCCAAGAGGCTAAATTTTCTTCCTCTTTTTTGTCTCTATAACCCTTGCGCCATCGTCTCGCACTATAATAATATATTTTGCGTTTCTACGAGGGAGAATCGCACATCTGTTACCCAAATTTATTTTATATTAGGAAGTACATACAGAGTGAGTTCCTGTAAGAAATTTTCGGGGAATTTTACACTAAAAATAGGAGGCAGATTTGTTATCTCCTATTTTTGGTGTAAATTTACTTTGTGTGTGAAAATTACCTGCGACTTTAAAATTCCATTTTATTAAGTATTTTTTGATGCGTTGGGAAGAATATTTTCAAGAGCTACTCAATACAGAACCCCTAGACCCGGCAAATAAAATAGAAGAGGAAAGTGAGGTATACACAAAAAACAGCGAGACTACAGGAAAGAGGAATTAACAACAGAAGAAATAGCTGAAGCAATAGAACTATTACATAGAGGCAAGGCAGCAGGAAGGGATGAAATAACATCAGATATGTTGAAAAACATGGGTAATAATGAGGTAGAAATCATAAAACCACTATTCAACAAGATATGGAATTAACAAAAAATACCCCAAGACTAGGAAATAGGAATATTATTACCTGTATACAAAAAGGAGACAGCAAGGAGTGGAAAAATTGCAGAGGAATTGCTCTACTTGGTACTACGCTAAAGGTATATGAAAGACTTATTGAGAAAAAGCTAAAAACGAAAACAGAAATGCAACTCAAAGAGGCACAGGGTGGTTTCAGGAGTACAGAATAATATATTGACGTTGAAACAGCTATTATATTATATTTACTTGAAACAGCTAATTGAGAAGAACGCAGATACAACTATATATGTGGCTTTTATAGACATTGAGAAAGCTTTTGAATGTATCCCGCAAGAGTTGGTATGGAATATCCTTAGAAAAAGGGAGATGAATAGTAAATTGAGAAATGCAATTGCTAGTATATATAAGAATACTAAAAATTGTGTGAGAATGAGGGGTATGCAGTCGGAGGAATTTTTAACTAAAGAAGGATTGCCACAGGGAGGGGCACTTAGTCCTACACCCTTTAATATAGTCCTCGATGATATTTTAAAAGAAATTAAAAAGAAAACAAAGAAACTGCAAATAGGTTATAGAAATATGCAGGCACTGGAAGTAGCAGAAAACTCCTTCGCTGACGATTTGGTGTTATATTCAGGAAGATTTACAAACAAATTTAAATATTTGGGAAGCAGCCTTAATAAAGAGAAACATGAAAATTAACGTCGATAAAACTAAAGTTATGTCAATAGGGAAAAGCGATAGTGAAATAGCAATTAAATTAGATGAAAAAGTCATAGAACAAGTTGAAACATTCAAATATTTAGGAGTAAATATACATACGGACGGAAAAGAAGAAACAGAAATTAACAGTAGAATTGAAAGTGCGATAAAATTATGTTATGCAATACTAGGTAAACAACAAGAGTTCTAGCACAGTTTTTCTCTCTGCGCATGCGCGAATTTTAATTCTCAGAAAGTAGACAGACAGCTAGAGACAGGTAGACAGACAGCTAGAGACAGGTAGACAGACAGCTTTTGGACATCTACAGACAGCTAGAGACAGGTAGGCAGACAGCTGTCTCTAGCTGTCTGCCTACCTGTCTCCAGCTGTCTGTATAGCTGTCTCTAGCTGTCTGTATAGCTGTCTCTAGCTGTCTGCCCACCTGTCTTTAGCTGTCCAAAAGCTGTCTGCCTACTTGTCTCTACCTGTCTGTCTACCTGTCTCTAGCTGTCTGTCTACTTTCTGAGAATTAAAATTCGCGCATGCGCAGAGAGAAAAAACTGTGCTAGAACTCTTGTTGTTTACCTACTTGCAATGAACAACGCCTTCATAAGAAAGAAAGAATTATAAAAAAGAAATAATCGTGTATAACACAATATTTAAACCTATATTAATATACGGATGTGAAAGTTGGGTCTTAAACTATCAAACGAAGAGCAAAATACAGCATGAATGAAGCAGTAAGAATAGCAACAAACAAGAAAGAATCGACAAAGTTTATTTATAATAAGAAATAGGAAATAAGGAATTCATAGATAAAGATGTTTTTACCTTTACACCCTTAGGGTAATGAAGGTTATCGATTATATATAGAATAGAATTAATTACTCTGTTGTGGAGATGCTGGCAAATGTATGGATTGCTTCATCTTTATTTAATACATAGATACATCGGAGTAATACATCTCTCGTCCGACATATTGGACTCCCTATGCCCAGCACGAGCGTGTGCACTCGGTATATGTAGGGGTAATGTTGTCGTCACTTTGGGATTTTCTATAAAGAGAATATATTGTACATATTTTTTGGGAGATATGGAAACGGTAGATATGCCTGTAACACGAGGAAATGCCAGATTCTGTATATGTGGTATATTCTTGGCTGGGATGCGAAAAAGATGACAAATATGGATTCCTCATTTTTGAGTTCCAACTCGTAGAATACACGTTGGCTTAGATTCAAATATAAAGCGAATAAATTCTACTCAGAGCAGATATACGACAACACACCGGCAATTTTATAAATTTATAGTCTCGCCTAGTTGAATTATTACGTCTTTAAAATCTATAATGAATGCGGAAGTACTTAAATATAAAATAAGCAGAAACGAATTCTAATCTTTCTCATAGAATATGGGGAATAGCTATAATCTTATCCGGTTCGAATCTCCGCAGTGTTAATTAACCTTAAAAAATGAAGACATCCAATTATCAACGACGCAAAAATTCCTACAACATTACTGCCTGTGTGAACCTAATTTGCTTTGTATGTATGTATATATCCGTAAGCAGTATATACAAGTTGAGGCTGAGAAACTAATACCTTGTAGCTAAAATAATAGGATAGGGTGCCTTGAAATAATAAAACTAAAACGAAAATATTCTGTATTCTCTTTTAAAATGATA
Source organism: Osmoderma eremita (assembly GCA_031763485.1). Lineage (NCBI taxonomy): Eukaryota > Metazoa > Arthropoda > Insecta > Coleoptera > Scarabaeidae > Osmoderma > Osmoderma eremita. The sequence goes on along the minus strand of JARFOC010000926.1, from coordinate 1,071 downwards.
TTTTCCTTTGCATACAGTTATAGACATTGATATTGAACTAATAAACTTGTGTGTGGACGTACAAGTTACGTTGTTATAATATTAGATTGCCTTGTTTGATCAATGTTTTACTTATCTATCGTGCACATCGGTGACAGCTACTGTTGGCGCAGAACGGCTATATAATTAAAATGATACGTTATAAAATAATCTAGGAGAGTTATATTTACATACGACACAATGGAAATGTATTCAGGAGCTGTTCAATTCAAAACAGGATATCATCCACACTTCTATTCAAAAGTAATCTTTTATTGACATGAAAAAACAAATGAAAATGCCTGGAATTTGTAGATTTGATGTGTTTTAATAATTCTAACTTTAGGTTCGACTAAGATTGTCACAAAAAGTAAAGTTATTAATGTTCCAACAGGCTGGATGCCCAGCCTATAATACTTGGCTTGTAACAATGCCAGGGATCAAGTTTTGCTTAAATAAAATGGACCGAAAAGATGCTTTAGTCCGTTAGATAAATAATTTACGCTTATATTCTAATAAATAATCGTTTGTACAAAAACATTTTAGTACGATTCTGTCCCTAATAAATATCTGACAACTATTGTCGAACACCCGTTATTAGGGGAACACCCACAGCTAGTATTAAATAACATATCTGCTATATTGCTTAACGGGCATTTTTCAACCGAGCTAACGCGTAACGAGCTTGCAAATTACATGCCGCTCTCTCGCATCACACAAGCGCAGATAGGCGTTCCAACAAACGACCTGCTGAAACCAATGATGTCAAAGGAGTTATCTGCGCTGCAGGTCTTCACGTTGGCGCTCGCTCTTGATGTGCTACCATTACGCGATGAGACTTCCTGCGGTGCTCGGATATATGTATCTACTGATACCTACAGTGAGTCACGAAAGTTTTCATACACCTACCAAATGTTAAAGAACTTCACATCTAAACATTGTATAATGATGCAATATTTTTATGTCTTTTTAAAATAGTTAGACAGCACTAGTTACATCATGAAAGCATTTATTATTTAAAACTAGGAAACAATACAATAAATATTATAAAAC
>JARFOC010000924.1:0-14086 GCA_031763485.1 Osmoderma eremita | reverse complement strand
TTAAATTTAACAAATTGTATAATACCCCAATTCCTAAATAAATGTTCGAAATGTAAATTACGTTAATGTTGAGTAATGTTAAATAAAATTATGGGCTTTTCACTGATTCTTCAATAAAAAAATTACATTTTTTTATATCTTACTGTTTTCCTCAAAATATGCATTTTAACTGTCAGAAACCCAAATAATGGAACCAGAAGTGATAATGTACAGCTGATTTGACGATTTGGCAACCGTATATCGAATTCTCATAAGCTCTGTACTGCATTCGGAGGTTGAGAAGATCTGTAGCACGTGTGTTACATAAATTGGCGTTAAAGAAGAAATGAGATATTTTTCGAAAGATTCTTTCCAACAATTCCACATTCTGTCAATCTTTGAATCGAAATCCTTCGAAATCGAAAACAATTCTCGGAAGGTTGTTGTCCCACCGAATGGAATGTAGGATTTCGATTTCCATAATAATAATAATAAGAATAATAATCAAAACCGTAATTCAGGAGTGAAACACGTTGTCGCCGTCAATAGCTCCGATACAAATGGATCTAGGGTTGTGCCTGCATATGTGATGCGCCGATGCACCGTAAACCATGAAATCCAATCGGTCTTCCCCTTGAATATTATTATGACTTCGATGCGGTGCGGCCTATTGTCTTATGCACGTTTAGGATGCGAGATACCACGCGGCGATGATTTATACACCCACTGCAGTGGGATCATTGGCGTTCTATGTTAACGCTGATTGATTAATAACGCTCGGAATATCGGTGTATACGTCACGGGGGATGTGTAACCAATTATCGATAGATTTTCCTTTCATTTTTATTTCTCGGCCACTCCAACTGTATACGATTAAAGCGGTATTCATATTACAACAAGCACGCATAGGAGGATTAATGTTCGTATTAACATAAGATATAGACATACATAGATTATGTCCTGCATAAAATACAACCACGATAAAAATTTGTTGTAAGATTTCGTACGTTTCTTTTAAGCCAACAATTTTCATGTACACTACAACATCGCACAAAAATATAGCGACACCTAAATAAACGCAATTGTAAATTTGCAATTGTATTACATAAAATAAATTGATGTAGTATATGTAAATACTATAGTTTTTCCTGTACAGGCTGTGCCATTAACTAACCATTGGGATCTTGTAAACCATAAGTCTAAAAACAGTTTATGAGTGAGCGAATTACATTCACAAGAATGTTTTTATTTGCCACTGAGTCACTGTCCCTAGCAAAATATTTACGAATGAATGAAAACCGCTTCCTCGCATTACACAACACCATTAATTAGCTGATTCCTAACATATCTCCATTTCTTATCGTACGAAAATTAGCCATTTCCTAAACTTGGACCGAAACCCACTTCCGCAAAAAAATGTTTACGAGCGTATTGAAGATAGTGCCGCTAATTTAGTATTTTCTGGCAGTTTCTCAAGGATGAAATACTATCGTTTATCATGAAATAAAATAGAGGTTGACCACAAACAGGCAACTATTGCTACCGTACGGATAAAGCTTCATCGAGAAATATATACCCAGTACATACATATAAATTTAATTGTTCTAGACATTTTATTATAATTTATTTTATTATTATATGAAGCATGCGTTTTAAACAAAACCTTATAAAAACAGCTGCAATTAATCCCTAAGTACTAAAGTACACAGAAAAGACATAGTATATTGATTACAACAAGAACCTAATTATTAGGCAAAATCTAATATTTTGTTTAATTAGAATTCGATTGCATAGACTTGGCATCAAATATTCAGATCAGTCACCCTTTTAAAACACCATATACACGTATGCCCACATCGGAACGGAGGATTGCTTTGTGAATGGCAACCGCGCATTCTAGTCTCACTGACAACCAGAGATATCTAGTCGCAGTCAGGCATAAGTAACGTAAACGGGAAGCATCATACTTATAAATTCCAGGAATTCTTTAGATAGTTCTGTGCGCGATCGCTGTGAAGGCGCTTGATGTGTCATTTGTATAGGGGATTTCTTGAATTTCCGCTGAAAGTAATTGCATGAAATGGCACAGAATAAACAGAAAGTACAACAGCCAGTCACAGAATTTGTGCGCAGACTCCAAATCACCATTTTGCTAGGTCTGGTCAGTTTACGTCTTACGGTTGTTTATATTTTATTCTTATTATAAACTTGGTCTAATAAAATCATTATATTTCTATATACGTTGATAACCATTATTTTAGTTTAGTGTTTACGTTTCTCTTAGTAATAGTATTTAATAGGCCAGGGTTTGTGTACATAGATTAGAGTGTTAAATACTTTGGGTGCAATTTGTGATTTATGCTGGGAGTTACAAACATGGACAGACAATCGAAACAGCCTGGTGGCCACTGGCTTTGTTTATATAACATCAAATAGTGTTTGTATTTTATTTTAATTATTTCTTCTACACAATAGCGTCACCTTAACTTCCTTAATGCTGGTATTAGGTAACCCTAGTTAATGTGTACTGTTAATAATCTCTTCAATATACACAATCAAATATACGTGTAATTTGTATTTCATTTGTTCGATTCAAAAGCTGTGTAATTGTGTAATACGGTTCCAGCAAAATACCATTTTACGATTTGTACCTTCTCTGCGGTTGTATAAACTAACATAGTGTATCCGAAATCGACGATCACTTGTTGGAACTTTGCGTACAGATTCAAAATGATTCAGATAGGCGTGCTACGGTATTGCGCGCGACGAGGCTGGCCGGCCAGGATAAATGCAAGTACGCCAGATCGCGCTACGTACAATATAACTCGCACCCCGGTGGGAGCTGAGCATACGTGTATACAATACACAAATCATCGTTCAGATTATAGGTCTAAGATATGATAGCAACAGAGCCATTTATGCATGTGTAAAACAGTACTCGCCTACAAATCCTCACGTAATTAATCAAGATAAAAGATAATTAGCGATCAACGGAAACACATTACGAATGATAACATCTCGTTATCCAATGATACTTACTATATGAATATGCATGCGTGTTTCCCTTGTACACATTATATAAACACAAACATATGTATTGATACGTCATAATAGTACTACAACGAAGATGCTCAATAAATCATGTAAATTAAGCTGATAACCCATATAGACGCATGTATGATTAACAACAATTACTGGATACACAATATTTTCAGATGGTGAATGAGAAAGTACACTGCCTTTCATTGTGGACATTTTTCTGCTTTCTTTTGTGGGAAATAGTTATCTTTGATTATACGGTTCATAAACGGTGAATGATAGGGTGTTATTAATAAACAACCCGGGCTATCTTGACAAATTAATGGTATTCTATGCGTATCAGGATGTTGTAATTGCACGGGTTCACAATGGTGATATCTGGAAATATTAATTGTTATTTCTCATTTTTACACAATTTTATTGCTATATCTGCAATTAAAATTGAATTTTATGTCTATACTGCAATAAAACAGTACAATTAATTTACAACAAACAATTTACAACATTGTTAACTATGGCGCCGTATATGTATATATATATATATATATATATATGTATATATATATATATAACAGGGTGAGTTTTTTCAGATGTTTAGCATGGGGATCTTGGAAACCAGCGGAGATAGAGAGACGATCAAATGGGGAAAAAATTGCAGTTTTGCGAACTCAATCGCATGAGTCTTTTGTTTTTTTCGAAAAAATGCCCGGCCAACTTGATATCTCGAAAAACTATTTTCTTGTTATTTGGTTTAGTGCCTGTAGCTCTGTTATAGTTGACTTTATATAAAAAGTGTAAAGTAGAAAGTTGTGGATAAATATGTGCTGAATAAGACAGTCTCATCGAACTTTTTATTAAAGCTGTAATTTTTGAGATACGACAACAAATTTGGGTTTTTTATGGCAACCGTAGTCGCGGCTTCAAAAAAAGGCATTTCTTCAACGATTCCAACGATATAACACTTGACATATTTCCTTTTACAAATAAATAAATTACAGCCATTTTTCTCTTTAAATATCTGAACTTTTTACGTAGTAAGCTGTGGAAACAATTGATAGATGCAAACGACAATTATTGACAGCGGTTTAGAGAAGTCAATACTGGTATAAAAAGGAAGAAGTAAAAGGAGGTTAGAAATGTCGCTAAAACCGGCAAAAAATTTTGCGCCAGGAGATAGACCAGCAGAAGCATGGGAAAAATACAGGCAAAGCATTGAAATATATTGGAAGGCCGCGGAATCGAATGAAAAACCGTTAGCGAACCAACAAGCTGTTTTGTTACATATATTAGGAGAGGAAGCACTTGGTATATACAATACATTCGAATTTGAAATAACTCCGGAAGCAGTACCGTCTTCTTCCGGAGTTATTTCAAATTCGAATGTATTGTATATACCAGCAATAGAAGACATATTGACAGTTAAAATGATCTTAGATGCATTTCGCAACATTTTACTCCCTATAAAAATGAAATATACGTAAGGCACATATTTTTTGAAACAAAACAACAATCCGAACAAAGTTTCGAGGATTTTTTAATCGACATAAAAACAAAGAGTAAGGATTGTGTGTTTGGAGAGTTAGCAGACTCATTAATTCGTGATAAAATTGTGAGTGGAGTAAAAAATAACGAATTACGAAAGAAGTTATTAGAAATTAGAAATTTGATATTAACAAAATGTATTGATATATGCAGAGCAGAAGAAGAAGCATCAAAACAATAAAATAAAATGACAAAAAGCGAAGTAAACAAAGTAGATGTATACAGTAAAGTATAGTGAAAGAAAAAGTAATGGATTCGAAGGAACACCAAAATAAAAATCGTAAAGCATGTGGACGGTGTTGTATAAAGCATGAATATGGAAATTGCCCTGCCAAAGGTAAGAAATGTCTTAAATATCACAAACTGAATCATTTTGCAAAAGCTTGTAAGAATAAACTAGTGCGTGATGTAAGAAAAAATGAGACTAGTGAATCAGACAATGACACATTAGAAATTGGTGCGATTCCACATCAAAATAGTTATGATTATAATTTCTAAATTAAAAGAAAAATTTTAATAACTATCTTGTATTTTGTTACCATACAGATGTGCATCTATCAATTGTTTCCATAGCCTTACTACGTGAACAATTCATAAATTAAAAGGCCAAAATGGCTGTAATTTATTTATTTGTAGAAAGAATTATGTCAAATGTTATATAGTTGGAATCATTGAAAAAATTCCTTTTTTATGGAGTCACAGCCGACTATGGGTTCCATTAAAAAAAACCCAAATTTTTGTTTAATCTCAAAAATTACAGCTTTAATAAAAAGTTCGATGAGACTGCTTTATTCAGCACATATTTACCTACAACTTTCTCCTTTGCACTTTTTTTCTAAAGTGAATAATAATACAGCTACAGGCACAAAACGAAATAACTAGAAAACATTTTTTTGGAGATATCAAGTTAGCCGTGAATTTTTTCGAAAAAATAATAGACTCATTCGATTGAGCTGGTAAAACTGCAATTCTTTCCTATCTCCGCTGGTTTCCGAGATCCTCATGCTAAACATCTGAAAAAGCTCACTCTGTATATATAATATACAGGTTGTTCAAAAATTTCGGGCCACTATTGCTAACTTTCTTATTATTAATGCTACAGATTCGTTTTAATTAGCAATGATTCAGTGTTTTCAGTGTTGATTAAGGTGCAATTTAGAAAAAATCAATTGAATGATGCGTTTTTAAGATAATTTAAAATGTAGTATTTTTTTAAATTGAACACCCTGTATATTTTTCAATATTTGGAAAGACAATATAATATTTAATTTAAAAGCCCTAATACACTTTTGCCCTAATATGAATACTCAAAATGTTACGAGGGATTTTATTTTAATACGCGTAATACAGTTTTCTTGCATTAAAAATCGCAGTAGGCTTGGTTTGGTAGGGAAAAGTGTATTAGGGCTTTTAAATTACAGGGTGTTCAATTTTAAAAAATACTAAATTTTAAATTATCTTAAAAACCCATCATTCAATTGCTTTTTTTCTCAATTGCACCTTAATCAACACTGAAAACAATGAATCATTGCTAATTTAACCGAATCTACAGCATTAATAATAAGAAAGTTAGCAATAGTGCCCCGAAATCTTTGAACAGCCTGTGTATGCATATAGGGTATCTCGCTATGCAATTGTAAACACTAAATTATCTTTTTATTTGTTTGCATGGTTAATGTGTAACTAGGAATAAATATAAAGTTGCACTAAAAACATTATATGTGGTAAAACGATGGGCTTTTGTGAAGACACGAAATTGGAGCTCCAACTAGGGTGTTCATAGAGCCCGTTTTGGCTGGAAGTTTATTAATATATTTGATCTAGAATTGTTATTAATATATTATTATATACAAATTACCATTTTTGCTAGTGTTATTTTATTATTTACATTATTAATGTTATAGATGTATTCAAAATACTAACATACTAACAGGTGGTGTGGTATTGATATAAAATTTCGTATTGTAACGCATCCTTCGACTTAGCACTAAACAGCATAATATTCCTACGACTTAATTGAAAGGATTCGTCACATATCAACGTTAAGGAATAATACAGTTTTCTTCCATACAGCCTTTTTGAATATAGCTTGATTGTATAACGCTCCCAATCTTTGTGTACATAAAAAGGCTCTAACAGTAATTGCTTATAGCTTTATGAGGTAATCCATTAATATGATTTATACATTATGGAGGAAAACAATTAATCACCAATACCAGTATCCTTTTGTCAAAACCAACGCCAGTGCCATGGTTCCAGCAGCACTAAAATTATTTATAGAACACGCTTCTGCAAGAGTAGCAGCATAAACACCGCATAATCATATTGTAATATAAATTTTATTGGCTGTCACTACAAGTGGCGAAGAACGTAAATCAAATTCTCGATGTTACGCAAGCTACGGCCCGCGCTAAAATTATAATTCCCTCAGAGATGCAGGGAGCCACGAGTGATACGAAATTCTAATATACATATCTCGTATATGCATCTATATCATCTTACTACAGCCACATATGTATATCCCCACAGACCTACCTATACGTATCTATGTACATAGAGGAGACATGATCTCGCAAAGCAATTATTATTTCTTTTTTTGTTCCGCTTTTCTCCTTTCACGCTACCATACACGCTGATCATAAAGCTGTTTTTAATTAGCTGCTTCGATAGGTTAAACACACGGATATTTATAAGAGAAACCAGATACAGATCTCTTTCATAATTCCTCAACTCACTTCGGTTGCTATTTGCCATTGAACTTCAGATGCCATACCTAAATGCGTTTAGCGTGTTATGAATTATGTAGATATACGTGCTTAGTGATTTTGAAATTGATACGTAGGAACGTTTCAGGTTAGACAAGCAGAATACAGTATGATCTATCCTATTCCGTATGAAGTTGTTAAGGTGATTAAATCATTGTTTCCTGCGTATTAACATGCGTACTGTTAAGTACTTTAAAATGCTGCATTAAGTAAACGTGCTTAAATACATCAAATTGATGTGATAACTACAGCATGGCGGACAAAATTATCTATATATACCATATAGTTTTGAACAGAGATGCCCTATAAACTCATTGTTAAAAGATTATATTAAATACAATTCACTTAACTGAGAGGTCATATGCACTCAAAAATGTAAGATAATTTTACTACAATAGTCAGTATTCATACTACATCTTGTAGTACATACAGGGAAAAGTACAATTTGTAGCAATATTTACCATAAAATTGTAGCACTAAGTTTGTAGTAATAATTCTTACAATTTGTTGTTTTGCAAACATTGTGAGAAAAAGTAGTATTTACTGTAGTAAAATTTTGCAGAATTTTCTGTTACTTTTCTATATCCTGATGAGCAGAAATAAACACGTGTTGTAGTAATATATATTTTACTTATTTTTTTAAAGTTTTGTAATAAACTTTACTTACCTTTATTGTAACATCTACGAAACAATATATGACTTAATACTACATTATTGTATGGATAAGTTTTAACTTGTGTAGTAATATGTATAATGTCTACATTGATGTTTTAAAATGCTTCAGTCGTCTGTAGCACCTCTAATATCTTTGTTTTATCCGTAAAGTTCGATTTCGTTGTAAGGGATCAAGGTAGGTAGTATCGGTACACTAGATTTACAAACTAGAAGCATATATTCTTAAACTAAAGCAAACGGATTATTACAAATTTTAATGCAAATACATATTTAAAACAAAACAGTAGTCTTCCTAATTCATTTATTATAATTTTACTACATAATTATGCTACCGGTTTCAGTTACTAAATCTTCTTCAGGCAGATACTTAGTGATGTAATAGTCAATTGATGAAAATGTGAAAACTAAGAAAGTATGCATCGCAAACTTACCCTCTACGATGCCACAACGATAATTGTATTCTACTTTACTACCACAACCGGTAGCATAGGAATATAGCAGAATTGTAATAAATAAATTAGGAAATACTACACAAGACTGCTGTTTTAAACATAACCTAAAATTACTTTTAGCCCTCAAGCACTCAATGCTATAGCTTACCAAAGTATAACCTAAAAATAGTTTCAGACAATGATAATTCTGATAATATTGTATTCTTCAAATGACTGTCAGATCTTCTTTCCACTATTCCAATATTGTGTTGGAACCATTGTCCTATACCTTGGGTTTCATCATCACTTAATGCGCTTATTGGGCCTGAAACTTTCACCAAACATGAGGCCATTCTACACCACATTTCCACGAATGAAGAAAATCTGAGCAGTTTATCCACTCTAAAATTTACCCCAGATATACAACGTAATGTGGAGTGGAATCTCCCTCAATCGGTCTGTAACGAATTTTCATATACTTCGTCTTTTTTATTATATAGTCTTGCGGTTTTATTGTCACATTGTTGTGTCACACTATCACAGTAAATATTAGCAAAATCATTTACTGACACTATGAAATAATTATAGAATGTGTGCTAAGTTTTCCTACAATATTGTTGCTTCCATTTATATATTTACTTTAACATGTATTTTATTTATTTATTAAAAGATGATACTATACAGTCAAACTCATGAACAAATGGTCATTAGTACTAGATAGTCTTAAAAGGTTTGTGGTTTTCTTTGTACTGCATGCAGTTATTATATATTTAGAACAAGTTTGCTGGACTTTTCAATTAAAATATTGTTCTAGCAATGCCATAGCTTCCCTCGCGGAAGCGTAAAATCTAAAACAACTTTCGATTGTAAATATTTTCCATAACAGAATACTAATAAGCCTGTATGTACAACTCCGTAGGGAACAACTTGAAATTTATCCTCAAAGTATGTCTTAAGTCCGTGTAAAGTTTTGTCATATGCAACTACTTGTAGCGCACAGACAACAATTCATAATTGTAAAAAAAAATGTTCCAATTGAGCACGTTATCGCCTATCTTCACATAATGGTGTCGCGCATTTAAAAGTAAATTTGGACCGACACGCTCGCATTGCAGCGACTCTTATATCGTAAAATGCGTACGAGTTTTATTGGAGCTGTTAAAAAGGATGTCGGAAGGCTGACAGAGAGCAAAGCAAATAGTGCGGTTGTATGTGAAGACGTTTGTTCCACTTGTCATATCAAGTGGACTGCACTTATTTCTATACCGGATCAATATTGTATCTGTGACAAGAAGAATTCCATCTTAAATATTTGTGTATATGTTATATGTATGTCGACTTGATTGACATATTGAAAAATATCTACGCCTGGATGCGTATGTAAATGTTCTTTGTACGGCAGTGTTGTAATCCCTTCCCAAAATTTATATGTGTGAATAACTGGGTTGGTTTACGAACGATGTAATTTTTTGCTTTCCGTAGAACCGGTTAAGTACATCTTTAAACAATTTAAAAATTCAAACTATATACAGGCTGATTCATTTTCGACCCCCTCTATGGCGATCTCGCGTATTATTGGAGATGGAGGATAGGTTTAAATTTGGCAAAGTTGCTAAATTTTGTGTTTGTTATGATTCCCAAGAAAAAATTAGCTTGTGACAAACGACGTTCGAGATATTTTTTTAAAACACGAAGAAACCCCGTTTTCTTCTTTTATCTCTAGCACCTTTATTCGGCCTTGCAGAGAAAAACTAAAAACACATTCTCAAAGTCACTTTTGCTCTTTTATCTAATGCTGTACTGGAAAAGATTAAACGACGTCTCGATTCCTTCTGGCCATCATCAACTTTCTTATTTCTTACCGACACCGTATTGGATTTTGACACCGTCAAAAAGTTTTATTTTATGATTTTAACCATGTATAACGTACGTAATCTAGGAAGATTAGAAAGTTGAAACATAAGAACTATACTGATAGTGGGCGAGATGCAAGAAATAGCAACGGAAATGAGAAAATATAAGACAGAGATTCTGGCATTTCAAGCAACAGGATGGAACGAAGAGGGGAAAATGGAAAGGAAGAACTATACGTTATACTACTTGGGGGTAAAAACGGGGAAGAAATGGCATAGCATTTATGGTTAGTGATAAAGTGAGAACCAAACTTATACTATTCAAACGGAAGAGGTCGTCAGAATAAACAAAGCAAGCAGGCAAACCTCTGAATAATAAATTCATATTCTCCAACTGAAGGCGCCAAAAAAGTTGTGCATGTTAATCATAGAAAAGAACACAAAATAGCATGGATGCTGCCAGATAGATCAGAAGGGAACCAAATAGATCACATATTAATAACAAATAAATGGGAGAACATGCTACATGATGTGAAGTCATATCGAGGAGCTAGTGCAGACACTGATCGCCTGCTAGCGAACAGCAACAAATAATTTACAACCAGACACAGGAAGAGAAAAAATAGAAGATATTGGAGTTTACAACAGTTATTCCAGGAGAACACAAAACATAAATATGCAAACTAGTGGAAGAGAACTTAAGGGCCACCGGAGAAGGCAACGTAGAAACTATAAAATATAAAAGGAAGGATTTTATGTAGAGCAGAAAAAATCTTGGGAGAAAGAACGGACGGACAAAAAAACTTGATGAATAGTGCGAACAAAAAACTCAACTCAAACTTAAGAATATAGCAGGGAAGAAGTAGATACAAGGAGGGGAAGCATACGAGCTGAATGTGTATAAAAAGAGAGCAAGAAACAAATAAACTTTAGAAGTTGCAAAAAATACAATGGATCTCGAAACAGACGCAAGAATTTCAAAAATTTCTGATATCATTTTGTTGACTAAGAATACATTTTAATATTAAATAAGGTAGCCATGAAATTTAAAACTGTCAAACGCTTCAATTAGCGTTCATTGGTAATAGAAAAATGTCGTATACCAACGAAGAGAAACGAGATACAACAATAGAGAGTACAAGATATTTACATTCATATGTGTATCTTGAACAACAGTCACATCGAAGCATTCGTCTAGATCTTAATACAAACTTCGAGAATGGATTGTTTACCAAGTCGCCTAATGTTTATGTTAACAGGAATTTGATTGAAAATGAATGGGGAATTTTACAAATGATAAATTAAAGGTGACTTTTTAAAAGTTTATGTAAGCCTTGCACCTTATTATTGTAACAATGTATGAGAATAAGAATAACAGTAATAATAAAAAACGAACATTCCATGTTGATTCATCTGATCAGATGATTTTGATCTTCCCACTAACCAGTTGCAGTACTCAAGTCGTCTTAAATCTCCACCAGGTACTAAACTGTAGGTAGCATGAATCTCGTATGATTTAAACCTGTTTCGATGTAAAGTTCTCCATACTAGAGTCTGGAGCAAATTCTGACGCCACTTCGCGTGTAGATGTTGATGGATTATTATTTATCGAGAAAATACAAGATTTACATAAATATTGCAAAAACACACCTCTCATTTACCGTTTGTATAATATCCCGTTGATTTTCATTCGAATTCCTGTTAACATAAACATTACGCGGCCTGGTAAACAATCCATTCTCGACCAAGTTTGAAACAAGATCTAGAATGGTTCGATGTGACTGTTGTCGTTCTGGATAGAGTTGTAAATACATTGTACTCTCTATTGTTGTATTTCGATTCGATATACAAAAATTACTTTACATATCTCGTTTCTCTTCGTTGGTGTACGACATTTTTCAACATGTTATACATGGTTGAAATCAGAAAAAAAACACTTTTTGACGGTGTTAAAATCCAATATGGCGTCGGTAAGAAATAAGAAAATTGATGATGGCCGGAGAAAACCGAAACGCCAATAAAAATTTTCAATACACCAATAGATAGTAGATCAAAAATTACCTTGGGAATGTGTCTTTAGTTTTTTTCTGCAAGGCCAAATAAAAGTAGTTTTTTTTAATCTCGAACGTCATTTATTACAGTTTCATTTTTTCTTCGGATTCATAATAAACACAACATTTAGCAACTTTGCCAAATTTAAACCTTCCCGCGCTCTCCAATAATAAGCAAGATGGTGAGGGTCGAAAATGAATCAGCCTGTACATATATTTCAACTACCTATATCAACGTGAGTATATAGAATCTGATTTTTTTTAACTTACGACTAGAACGTTCGTTATACTATCTGAAACATCGTCTTAATATGATATATCCAGTTTACAGTAAATATAAAATATCACATTTGAAGCCATACGAATGTATAATATTAAAAAAGTAACAATAACAAGTAAAATGAACCCATGCCATTGCAATTGCATCTGTGAACTCAACCTACTTAACGTCAGACTGCCCTGGGATATCCTTTACTAATCTGTCACATGAGACACAACCATGTGTTGATCTTAACTGGTGGTTATTATTTTTCCTATCCGCATGTTCTTTATGTTTACAGGCTTTCTTATTTAATCTCCTTACGCCATTAATCATTTGATAACATTGAAATGAAAGAGCAAACATCGACGCCACAGAGGTAAGCAGATACTATATATTTAAAAATAAATGCGCCTTAATTGCTTTTTTGTTGGTACGTCGTGTTTAGTCTGTTACTCCTACTAAAGTGTTTTCGTTTTGTTCAGACAACAGCGTTCCAGCTTTTATAAATTATCACAAGGATTACTGTTTTTGTATACACACACCTCCCAACTTTCACTTATGTACAATCAAGGTTCCATACTTTAACTCAGAATACTTGTATTACCATCTAATTAGATTGCTTTATTCAATACTAATGACTTTAAATAAGAGAGAGAAAAAGCTTTTTGTAGTAACCCATTATAGAATTATCTTCCCAACTTCTGTTAATACAATAGAAGTGATTAATTATAATAATCCAGCATACCAAGCTAGATCACAACTTCAAAAAATAACTATAAATATAAATTAATAGCTCAGATACTGAGGGTTGACCTAATGTCAGTTGCGACTGCGTTTATAGACACTGACTTGTCATGTTATTCGGCAATGCGTGGTCAATTATATCAGAGAACATTGCGACGAATTAAGTACAATTTTTGCGTTCTAGTTCCAATTTACCTGCTGATGACGAGAGTGGTATTTTAAGTATACGCGTATGCTCAGTTCTCATCGGAGTGCGAGGTATGTTGTACGTAGCGCAGTACAGTAAATCTCGTATCTGCAATCAGTTGCAGTTTAATCAGATAAGACGTTCCATTACATTGTGGTATAAGTTTTATGAAAGCTATCGGCCTACTTGTACATGTTTACGTATGTGCTAAATTGTTGAATAATTTATGGTCTCTCCAAAATCGAACAATAGTAATAGCTATCATTAATTGTACGTCCAGCAATACAATCAAGTTTTTAGGAATCCACTTTGATTCCAATTTATGCTGGAACGAACATTGTTGTGGTTTAATAAAGATTTTGCATGAAAAGAGTTATGCTATCAGATGCCTCTATTCGCAATTATCAGCGTCATGCCTCATCTCTTTATAGCATTGGATTGATTTGGCGTTTACTTGATGAAGATCCATATTATGTAAATAATGAAGCCAATGTTTTGGCGAAACAATTGTTACTTTTATTTTTAATATAGTGAAGATTTATACTGTTTCAAGTGTTT
>JARFOC010000923.1:858497-881373 GCA_031763485.1 Osmoderma eremita | reverse complement strand
GAAGTGATTGCTTTGACCCTTTTACGATCAAGTTTTAGTAATTCTCCGGTTTTGACATGATTGGGTGAAATGCACTCCTTCGCATGTACCCAACCAGGAGAATTGCCCAAAATCGGAGTACCTTTGTTTTAACCAGAAGCAAATTTGTCGCTTGATCTTATTGTAACTTTGGTATTAGATGCATGCAATTACTTAAGGATAATGGTAATGAATTTATTAGCTTTCGGAGAAATAAATGTAAATTGTAGCCAACGTCCGAGAAAAACGGGTTTTTTGGAGGATACCTATTAATTCGAACATAAAAAATATGTTCTTTTTCTGATCTATCTATTACCACACCACAAGTATTTTATATTCCCTCAAGTATTAACACTTAAAGACAGGAATTTATCAGACTATTAACTGGGCTATGTTTGTCATTGTAAATATGTATATCGATAGAATCATTGTTATTAAATTATTTGTAAAATTCTCTATGAATCACAACGTTTCATATGAATTGAAAGGGATTTGCATAAGGTATATTCTGAGATATCAACAAAAATATAGGTTAATTGTGTATTTATGTTATTTAAAATTTACCTAAAACAAATGTAACTAAGAACGTTACGGTTAAATATAGATAAAGTCCTAGTACTTTGAGCGTAGAATTCAAAAGTGAGCTAATAATTATGGTGTTCCCTTCACGAAGTAAGTTTAACTATTTTTGGGATTTTTGTATAGTCAAATTACGTTTTAATTCTGCAATATTGAGACTTTGATGAAAAACTTAACATATTTAAATTCACTAAACACAAATACAAATACGAATTCCTGTCAATTAATTGATAAATGTCTCATGGTATCGGACATAGTAATATAATTGTTGTCTCATAGTACAGCGGTTTTATAAATGATCTATAAGATTTTAGCAATTGCCCATAGTTCTATAACCTGGAAAGTACTGTCGAATGACAAAAAAAGGCGGTGAACGAAATGAGATATTCACGTGATAACGCCTGTACATTTGGATATAGAAACAGATAACAATAAAATTAATAATTGGAAACGTAAATAATAATGTCCCCCTTCCCCCCTGAAATTTACATTAACCTTAGAAAATCAATCTACGTTCTGACGAATTGAATTCTATAATTAAATTAGATATACTGTAAGTTTACCATATTCTTGAATAAACCGCATTTTGTCACTAATTCAAACTTAGCATTCACAGAAGTTCTAGATCAAGAAAGCAAACTATCCGAGCGAAACGTGTGTCCGATTCAAAACAGTTCCCGGGAAATAACAGTCTAAAATTGCAATGCACTAAATGTCTCATACAAATAGCGCAGGAAATAACAAGAAACAATCATTCCTCTCGATATTAGTCCTTTAAACGACTGTTTGGGTCACGGTAAAATCCTCCACACTCTACTCTTCAACAAAATAATTAAAGGCCTGTCACACCTAATTTCTTTTTTTAATTCGTGACGCAAATACATATTGTAAAAACGGTAAATAATTAACGAATTGATTTTATTAACTGATTTTCTTATATTTCGTCAAGATACATATAATTTTTCCAGTCCCGTATTTGTACAGATCGGCGTTATTGCAGGCTATTGCGTTGCGTTTTTGTAAACCGTCCAAATTAGTTATCGCCTTTATTGTAAAACGTACGGTTAGTCGATGATTTCATTTATTCGACCTTGAAACTTATTCGCATAAGTGACTATAGTTGGCTAATGACACATAGTGAGTAAAACTATGCCAAACACTTACCTCATACATATACATATATAATAATCTTTATTGCCCAACAGAAACCATTTACAGGAAAATACAGGTGTAAATTCAAAAAAAAGAGAAATATACGCAGTGCACATGCTGACAAAATTAAAACAAATATATATATAGTAAGGTGCTAGTTTTAAAATCAGAAGCGAAGAATGAGATAACGAGGAAGGAATATGGAAACGATCGGGAAGAGTTTATTAGCATTCCTGCACATACAGGATGGCGCATTATTGTGGCAAAGCTGGATATATCCGTTATAAGATATCAAAAAAAGTTATTTACGAAAATTGTGGATAGTCTTAAACTTAACATTTTAAAATTATTTTTATATATACAGGATGTTCCATATGTCCAGGGTGAACCACACATACGTGTTCTTAAATGAAACACCCTACATATTATTTCAGATTTAGATTAAGCTCATGCCTCACACCCCCAATATACAATTTCATTGAACTATACAGAAGAAGAATGTAGTTTGAAGATAATATCAGATTTGCACGTGAAGGTTCGAATATCAACTGTTTAATATTTACATTTGTAAGCCTCTTATTAAAAACGTTTGGGAATTTTGCACATAAAGCAATCAGATAACTATTTACTCCAAATCCGTAGATCATCAAATTTAATACTTTCCAAACGTGATATTTTCTTTGCTCCCAAATCATTCTGCGTCGTAGTAAACACTCCAGAAACCGGATCGCTGACACAGCAGCATAAATTGATGTATGTACCTAAATGTGCTGTTAGTTGGACATACGTGCGTGGTGTATATTCACCAATTACATCTAAACGGCACGACAAGCGATTCTAATCGATACAAGGCTTGACACCTTTTACCGAAAGCTATGTTAAAAACTGAACGCCATCCCGGGAACACCAAAATGTCGAAATTTAAGTGTGGCCCTGCTGGTTCAAATTCTTTTCGGCGTAAATACGCGGACTTTCGGTTGGTTTATTTTACGTTTAAATTATTATGTAAATAAACAACAGAAAATAGGTATCGTTTATCCATGTTATTTTGTAGAAACTCTGCAATTACTTTTGAAATCCAAAATACAAGCAGTTCTTCATGTTATTTATACAACATTCTTCTGTCGTTATTAAGTAAACGGTATCCATATTTTACCCATATTTATATAAAGTTTTGTTATTAGTCTGAATGATTTTAAAACAACTTCATTATATACATAATAGGCTTGTAGAATAGCAACATTAGTTTTCTATTTAAATAGAATTAATTCGTGTTTTCAATTCAAGACAAAATGCAAATGCAAGGCGACAATCTGAAGTGGCAATGTAGTTTCAAGCACCAACTCCGCCAACACTTGTTTTTATAGGGCTCAGTAGTAATGCTAAACTCATTACACGCCGTAGATCGCTTCTCAGAGAGTTTCCCATTTATACTGTGTGGAGGTGTTGCTCAAATTTACATTGCTTCGTCTAGTTTATACATAATTTGACAAAGTTTGAATTTACATGGGCTGTTTTCTTTTATTTGGCGCTGATATATCAAAGCCTACCCTAAAATTACTGAAAAGTTCACTTTATTGTCAAATTAACTAAATAAAATTATTAAATTATTCGTATATATGAAACATTTTTAATATTTCATTTAAAATAAATATTAAAAAGAAATGTTATCGACTTATAAGGAAAAGATAATAGACATTCGGGAATTGGTTGAGAATGAGAGCCGACGTGCTCTTGAAACATATGTACCGAATTTTATTAAATTAACTTTGTGCGGTGTGGATCTCCCGATACTACGTATTAGAGAAGCTCTTGTAGTAGATACTTGTAATGTATGCGCAAGCCTTCTAAACTTATATTTTCTTTTAACTCCACAACATGGATACGTCACTGAAACTAATATATCTAAACAAAGACAACAGACGTTTCCAGACGATGTTTGACCTTTCGTAAAATCATGACAGCACGTACGCCAAGATGTACGAATCGGTCAAGGTTATACAATAGAATTCTGATATTTTACAATGTGGTAATCAATATCCACTCGTTCATTCATGCCTGTATTTATAATGATTACAATCGAAATGAGTAAGCTACCGTGGTCACTTTGGAAAATCATTCTGTACGGTTTTTCTATGAATCATTTTTTGCGTGTTTGGAGTTATTTGGATACATCTATGTACAAAATAATTATATTATTGGATCTAATACACCTTGCTTCTGGGAGTTTTGAGAAAAAGTGTCTCTAAGTGATCCTTTCTTGTTTTGTATGTAAATAACTTAGCAGGAAAGTTTATATTCATACGAAGAAATAACAACTCTATGATACTACTACGTCAGTATATTTAATGTTTGATTCTGTATAGGAAAAATCATTAAAAACCGATAAATAAAGTGATTCAACACATTTACGTATGCAAAAATTACATACACCCAACGTTTATTTTTTATCGATTTCATATTATACAATTTTAACTTTATAATCACATAGACATCTACAACCATTTAAGAGTGTGAAACAGATTATGTTAATTACCTTTACGTACTCTAGTGTTTATCAGCTTTCTTTAGAAAACGACATTAATAAATAGTATAACATGAAACGGCATTCAAGTCATTGAACTGTGGAAGGTAATTTAATAAAAGCAATTTAAATGTGGTTACAAGATTGTATCAATAATCAATATATGAAAGCTGTATAGGTAATTCCATGAACTGAAACTTTTAAGATACCTGTGAAGTAAATTCAAGGAATTTGCCTTTGGAATAGAAAACCGTATAGTTTATGTTTACTTCTATCAAACAAAATAATTTGGGGCATCAGTATTAAGTATTAATTTATTAATTTTCGAATAACAATTCCCACCTTTAGAGAGATTATTAAAATTTTGTCGTTAATGTTACTAATATAATAAATAATGTCATCAGCATATTAAATTAGAGGTCCTTGGAGTTTACTACTGTTAGTACATAATTGATATAAATTTGAAATAGTATTGAACCCAGAACAGATCCGTAAGGTACCCCCCTGTTAGTGTTAAGCAATCTATTATTACACACAACCTCTTGTTATCGGTTAGTTAGATACGAATGCTACTTTATCTTGAGTAAATATTTTAAACGTTTGAACAAGGGAATTTCTCAATTCTTGCCATTGACAATACGTGTTTTTTCAAAATACGTAAAATAAAGCTAATTTCCTGCGTAAGTAGAGGATCTAGAAGGGTTAAATAAATTATAAATGGCAAATTAATATTTTCTAATGGGGGTTTGTACAGTACGCCATAAACATTTTCTTGCGATTTATATTTTGTTTGTGTAACAGAACCATTTCCTCGCATAACACCTCCAATATTTATGGTTTAATGGTGTAACATAAGAAACAGCCCTACGAACAATTTTTTTAATTTTCTATAAGAAACTCTACATTTAACAGCAAAGCATGTAACTACTGTAAGATTAATGAAATATTTGTGTATATACTTACTTAGCTAATTTAAATTTCATACAAATAGCACTCAAAATTAAAACAAAGAGCCCTGTGAAAAAATCCCGGAAAATATTATTTGCAAGAAATAATAAAAGAGAAGTTTTATTTTCCTGCCCATTTTTTATCCCTACGATTTTATAAAGAACAAATAGTTCCCAACAAATTAATTTCTTTATCATTACTAATGAATTGTACATACATACTTTTATGATTTCGCCTCTATGACCTCTGTTACTTGGAGTATGATAAAACTCACCTAATGGCGCAGCGCTAAACGGTGCTAATTTCATAGATATGACATTTTTTCTACAAACGGCCGCTGAAATATTAGAAAGGTAAAAAAAAATGTTTGTCATTTTATTAGCACTAATTTGTCGATCAGACTAAATTGACATTTTTTTGTACTAAATATCTACGTATTTATTCTATCGTAAAAAGTGGCAGGCGTTATCGCAGATTTCTAAAAAGAAACACACAAGTTAAATTGCTCTCGAGTTCCTTTGTGACTTCTGATTCATCTCACGCGAAAATTCAGCTACGGTAAACTACTAGTAATAATAATAATTCTCAGAATTCATTGTGCGGATTCTAGAATGATGGCCATCGGGTAATTATATAAAATTATAGGTGTCAAGAAGAAAAAAGGAAGCGCTATAGCACTTCGCGTGTCAACCAAACGTTTAAAAATTATGACAACATACTATTCTCGCAAAGTATGCACAATATACATTTCCAGGTATCCTCTAAACGAACACTTACACATTTGCTGGATTTTTTTTGATCATTTGGCATATTCACATAACATGTTACTTATGTTGTGCCTAGGATCTTTTGCACTTGAAACTTCGATGCGTGTACATATGTACATTTAATAATTGGTTGTTTCTTGCACTGAAACTGACTAATTAGGAAAATGCTACTACTATCGAACTGGTTTTACATACTGCAATCATTCACGTTTAAACCTAACATAAGGAAAAGCGAAAAGAATATTGGAGGATACAGCAATTATTGGTCAATTATTGGTCAATTATTATTGGTAACTTCATTAGTTTAGTGAGTTTTAACATTACAAGAATGAATCAAAATTTACAGTAGGTTTTATATTGAAAACTATGAGCATTTAAAATTAAAGATTTATTTAATAAAAGTGCAATAATAATAATTTAATGTTATTAATCTGATAAGTTATTAATACGATAATTAGGAAATTTACCCTATAAGTTACGAGGCGACAATTCAATTCTCAGAGTTGCTGATTTGGTCTATAACCTGATTCTATTAGTAAAAAAAACTAATAAAAAATACCCTTACCACCTCGATTCTATTGAAATCACGTGAATAATCGTGTTAAACATATCTACAAACATATCTAAGCTACCACTTGTCTAAATTTCAAACTGATAGAAGTAGTTGTTGGTTAGCTATTAAGAAGATAATAAATATAGACTTTGTGTTTTATCTACAATTTGGCACAAAAATGCATGATTGAAATTTTTAAATCTTTCACGCATGGTGGAGGGTCGAGTGTATTTGCGTGGCACAAGAAGTTCAAAAAGAAGCGAGAAGATGTGATGGACAACCAGCGCGCAACCAAAAACTACAATGAGAAACATTGATACGGTCCGACAAAAGACTCAATGTGAGATCGATAGCTGAAGAATTGGAGATTAATCGAGAGACTTTTTGATCAATTTTACCTAAAGAATTGGGTATGAGAAAGATTTCTGCCAATTTTGTGCATGGAATTTTGACGAATGATGTTGCAACTGACCTATCTTCAATAGAGCATTTATTGCCAGGAATAATCACAGGTGATAGAATTTGGCGCTTCCACTGCGGCCCATAATCGAAAACGTCGAAACAGGCAGTGGATATTCCGATTCAATCACCCCCTTTACACGGTCATTTCTATCGTTCCTTTATAATCAAGACATCGACTCTTCAATAGCTTCACGAATAGTCGCATTCAACAGCATTAAAGGAGACGACGAGAGAGCCTGGGGAACTGATACGGTTATCGAGTAGTCTTCGAGCGCGCCTCTGGCAGGCTTGGCAACGTAATATACCCAGAGAGGAGGGCGTCTGTTTATCCTCACCGCTGTAATACCCACCGACATCTCGTAATGTCTGCGGCATAAGAATCTAATAAAATAAGATATTCATGAAAAGCCGTCTTCTTCATCGCGACGCCTGTATCACTTACCTTTAGATACTTTAGCAGGAAACTCGTGGGTGGAAGTAAAGATAAAGTAAATTGTATTCTTTGCTTTGCAAATATTTGGATGTTTTGGGAATATAAATAAAATTATTATATCCCTATGTAAGTAAATATTTTTCTTTGCTTGTTAAAAACGTATATTATCTTTTGATATATATTTTTTTCATCTCTAATGGTTTTCGAATTAAATGGAAACAAAACCATTTGGAACTTTTATTCTGGAAAATAATATAAATTCTAAAAGCAATTACTCTAGTACAAGGAACTTCATAAAATGATATTTATTATAATAAATTCAATTCAACAAAATGCCCGTAAAATTATCACATTTCCGAATAAACAAGCATTCATGGTTTGTATCTTTTTATATTATTTTCTTATTATAATAAGTAAACACGGTAAATTATCAATGTTGTGCTGTGACAAAATGTAAAAGTAAGTTAATCGAGACACTTAGTGAAGCCCCAAGGAATCTAAAATTTTTTTTTGTTGACTGGTAAGCAGGATTTCCAGTTGATTGCAGTAAAATAATGTTAGACGGAGTACCTTGGAAGATATGCACAACACCAGACCACTCAGTCTTAACACGTGGTGTTCTGGAGCTGTGCATATGTCCCAGGGTGCTACATCTAATATTATTTTCCTTTGTATATTCTACTGAGGATGGCAACTTAGTGGCTGAAATACATACGTATCCAGCGTTCTTCACTCATTAAGATGGTAAAGGATATTTTTTGTTTCAGTTTTACTATTTGAAGTCATCGTAGCTTATTATTTTATACTCTCAGAATCAGAAAATATGGCAATGTGTGATTATTATACAAAGCAATAATAGTGGATACATTATTTAAGCAATATACCTACGCGTTTAAGAAAAAGCAAATTTGAAATCATAGCCACGTAATTTCTATGTATAGGTTAATAAAACTCTGTCATAAATGCGCCTATTAAAACTTGTTAACTTATTTACAACCAGTCGTTTACCTTGACGAAATTCGTGTGTTTCAGAATATAATAGGCAGATAATTTTACCTCTGCGTTCAACAGCATCGTTAATAAATATGAATTTTGATTATTTTACGTTCTCCTAAATTCTTTTTTTTTTGTTAAGCGATTGTACAATCATTTAAAAATACATTTGCGCATTACAGGCGGGCTGGCTTGAATTATAATTAGAATGAGAATACCAAAGGCTAACTGTCAGTTTTTGCAATTTAATTGGAAAGCGTAAATAAACAAAATAAATTTAACTGAAATAAATAACCGTTTACCGAATTGATAACAAAAAACGATAACTTTATTTACCACAGTCACATAAAAATGGTTGAGGTTTAATTTTTTCTTCCTTGTTATTTAATTTATTCATTTATTTATTTTTCTTAGGAGATAAAACAGAAAAAGACCTCTTGAGAAATATTATATCTATAGTTTATGTTTAAAATTGTTCATTTAAGTTTTTTACTAATGTAGTTAAAATGCACTGTTTCTCACAGCTGCCAAAGAAACAAATTATGATTTCATTTCCAACAAAATTGCTTATGTACTTAACTTTCATGTACAGCCAGAAAGGTCAATTGAAAATGTCATTCTTTGACTTTGTATTTAGTTTTATGCCAATGAAGAAACTAACGTAATTGAATTTATGTATATAGTTATATGCTAAATGATATTAAGCCACCTTTGTAATAAGATTTTAACGGTTGGTGGTATAAAAACTCTGAAAATGTAGTCGATTTGTATAATATATTATGAATAAGAAAGATTTAAGATATATTCTTGATTATTTAATATGGTGTTTCATTTAACGGTGGGGCGGGGGGAGGGATATTTTGGGAAAGCAAATGATCTAAATCAATGTGAATAATAGAAATGATTTGATGGCGATTTAATGACGGCTATGTTTGAGGAGAACGTTTCTCAACGCTCGGAATGAATTTATATAATGTTGAAATCAAATATAGGGTATACATTGCATAATTACGATAGCTATCTTTATTTTATTATTGTATTATTTATCCTAAATACAATTTTTCTTCCTTGCAGAAAAACAGCACCATGTGGAAGTATCTTCCTTCGTTCAATGCTTGCAAGTTAGCCTCTGTGCCCCTGACGGGACAACGTAATCCATCTTAGGATGATACCCTTGTAATCTTAATTCAATCGCGGAAGCATCCTAGCAACCATGAACCTCTTCATGTTAAAACTCTTATCCGTGATAACGCTAGCGCAAGCATGCGACCTAGAACAGTACTTTAACGGGAAACAAGTGAGCGTCGAGAACAACACCGCGACCTCCCGCGTTGTATTCCGTGGTTTACGAAGGACTGCGCCCACACAGGATTCAACCGCGGAGAATGAAGTGATGGACAGTGATGACGCCAATACAATCTACTTCGAATTGATCAACACTTACAAAGGTAGTGAATTCCTCAACGTTTGGGATGTCAGAAACTATAGGTAAGTGTATTTCTTATCAGCAAACTTAGTAAACACACTCATCTCGCAATATTTCTGTTGGATTAAAAACTTTGATCTGAATAAGTATACTTATAAATGGAAAAAGCTCTTTCTACGTCAACTGACGTGAAAGAAGCAGTTTTCAAACTATACACTTGCTTCCATATCAAATATTCTCCAATTTAAATCCAGGAATCTTCAACCAGTAATTTAAATCCAACATTATTATTATTTATAGTATTTTTAATTTTATCAAAAATTTCTTTCCCAATTTTTTAACACTACTACAAGACGTTTATAATTTAGTTGTGGATACTGAAACAAAACTATAGTTGGCATTTATAAAAGCGACTTTCTGCTCTCGAATATTATTCTCAAATAACTGTTTCGCATCTGAAATAGAAATCAAATCTTCTAGCTTCGCAAAATCATCTGCATAAAAAATACGTCTTCTAAACAGTTTCTCCACCTTGTTACAACTTATTGAGAAGAAACAGCAATATTGGGAAGTCCCTCTCCATGGAAGTGTATTCTCAAAGGAACCGCAAGAGAAACCTTTGCCATTGTTGACGCTAAGCCATTTACAATAGAATTCCTTTTTCTTATTTCTTCCGCAACTCTATTAACTCCAATGTAAAATATGTCACTTGCATAAACGCCTTATCTGACAATCAGCGTTATTGTTGGTAATTTTTGTACATTTTGGAAATGGTGTGTAAGGGAGTTAATTCCATCGCGAAATATAGATCAAATTAAGCATCTTTAATTTCTATTATTACTGAGACACCGTTGTAAGAAAGGTAATGTGAATCAATCTTACAAGATATCGTTTTTAAAGAATGATTTAACTCCTGTTATGTTTAACTCCTATTAATCTTGCGTCAGTAAGGGAAATTGCGTTTTCTTATGACAAGAACTAGGTCAATATTTTTCAATCTAATATGTTATTTTTCTCCCGTACCATATTTTTACAAAATGGAGCTACGCGCTTTTCTTAATCTCGCGTTAGTTAAAAAAATTGCGTAACTCCATTTTGTTAAAAATATGAACATTGAATGCAATAGAAACTCCCTTCAAGGTTTTCGTAATAAAATACATCCTCGCCTTCGTAAATTACTTTGAGGTTAATGCCATTGAGTATTTGAAAACGTAGTCGCGCGGAACTTATTCTTATTATCGAAAACATCTGTTCCCGATAATAAAAATTCGCAATTCCATTTTCTTACACACGTATATCCTATTTCTCCCTGATTACCAATTTAATCTCTCCCAAATTCACGTATCTCCGTATATTATTTCCTTTAATAGCCCGATTGGGTTCAGCAATTAATTAAGCTGTAATAGGATACGGGTATTATGAAACTGGTTCAGTAGGCTCGTGCCCGTCAAAAACAGGAACAGGACCTCCTGGCGTATCCACGTTGATCTCGAACAGCTTGACTTGAGAGAGAATCAATGTTACACAATACCTCTGAGATTATATAGAATGTAGATGTGTTATATACTATGTGGGATATACAAGATGACTTGTGTCTAATGCGTAGTTTGCTATCTGGTTTCAAATCCTCCCTGGTACGCTCACATGAACACTAAACGCTTCAACTTATTTTTATTTTAATAACAGATTAATTAAAGTATCAATTTTATTCTCTAAGCCTATTTGATAATCTCCTGCGTTTTTTGTTTTTGCTGATGCTCTAAACCGGGTATCCTTTACAACGGATTCTACTCCAACGACTTTATCTTAACATCGGGTGTTCCACAAGGTTCAAAGTTTAATCTCTTACTGTTTGTTTAAAATACCCACTTGTATTGCAAATTACGTGAGCTTTTAAATGAGGTATCATTAACCTCAGCAGTAATTCAAAAATTTTTGAATTGTCACCCCCTGGTATCAAAGTCATTTGTTGCCCAAATATTGTCCCTATGTAACG
Source organism: Osmoderma eremita (assembly GCA_031763485.1). Classification (NCBI taxonomy): domain Eukaryota; kingdom Metazoa; phylum Arthropoda; class Insecta; order Coleoptera; family Scarabaeidae; genus Osmoderma; species Osmoderma eremita. The sequence continues at coordinate 869,522 of JARFOC010000923.1, read as the reverse complement.
CTTTGACTGATATATTTTGGCATTTTATGAAAAAGATGTTAACTCTGAAATATTCAAGGTTTTTTATTTCTCTTTGGGCACTCTGCATATGAAAATGGTACAATAAACCACTAAAAGGCGCATTATTCATTGCTACTACATGTTCATACATATTAAATGACATGAATGAATACATTTATAATGTAAGGTAATAAAAATACGTGATTCATTCCTCAACTTTAGCTTTTTCATGATTCATTTGTATTCGATTTGAAATTTTATTACAATAAAAACAGTTTCTAGTTGGCCTGGGATAGTTAATCATTATATTTTTTTGGTGTGCTAATCGTTTCACTTGCTTATCTAGACGAATGATCATAGGATTCGAATTTTAGAGTTGACGCTAATAATTCGCACTACAATGTACATAAAAATATATTATCTAAGAATGTAACCATGTGCACCCATTGCATTTAGTAGGCCTTCGTTCATTTCATTAATGATTAATCTATTTATTTACCACCCCATCACGGGTATTATCTCGGGAGATGTACAAGTTCTATAACCTACGATATTAATGTACTCCGATTCATAAGGGATGAAGTTAATTAGAAGTTGTGGTAGGCCTTCTATCTTCAGAGAGGAAGGGAGACGGTCGTCTGTTCCGCAGGCATTATCTTGGTGGTCCTGGCTGAGTCTCGAAACGTCTCGCTCTTTAAGTTTAATCGATAAATGTGGAACTACCATTAAAGCAATTTATTTTGAGATGAGACGGTCAGCTCTTCGAACTGCAGACAAGATTGAAGTATTTACGGATGTTGAAAGATGTTTTTACCAGGGTATTTTACCAACTTCAATCGCACTAACCGATGTCGTTATAAACAGTATACAGTCCGTGACAGAACTAGGTGACATGTCTTACGCAGATCTTAGTAATGTATGTTAACTATTATTGTATGTTTGTGCGATAATGGTGTAAACCCCTTTTCTGCTTCTGAACTTTAATTAAATTTATATTTGTTCCGACGTTTGCGAAAGGCAAACAAGAACACACTCATGTGTTTGGTATCACGTTACAGTAGGTTGAAATCGAAATTATAGATGTAGAATCTAATTCGTATACAGAGTGAATACGTGTATGTATTTCTACACCTTGGGGTAGTAATAAATGTATTCCTCAGTCACCGCTTTTGCGTTTCTATTGTGTTGGTGAATGTTTGTATACATATCCGTTATAGAATACAAGTGTGCTGTTCTCCAGGGGAATTGTTAATGGTGACTTATCACAACTTTACTGTTTCTGTATATTACACGTAATAATAAAGGGACTGAAACTATTTGTATTTGTTCCGAGTTTAATAGAAGTTTAAAACTGTATATTAATTTAATTAAGAGCTGTGTATGCACGCTCAGAGGAGGACACGAGTTTAATCTCTTAAGTTAGGTAATTTAATTTATCCTTAGTAATATGGCAATTGTCCCTGTTTTGACGTATTTTAACCGTTTCGGTACTCATACTGTCAACTTCTTCAGGATAACGGAACAAACAACTACGCACATTGAGGATTCGCAAGAATTTGTTAAAATTCAGAATTACTAGAATTAGTAACACAAGCAAGACACAAACGAAATCAAGGCGTTTTGCGTAAAAAAAATTGTATATTTCAAAATTACTTTTATGTTTAAATAAATTCATGATGAAAAGTAATATCTAGTAACGTTATTCCCTTTTTTCTCGTCACATTCAAAAATGAGGTTGATGATAGTTACCCCGAAACAAAATGTTGTTTAAAGAAGCTGCCAAAACCATCACCGCTGGTTTTGAATTTGTGAAAATCCAACAATTTTCCGATCTTTCAGATTAGTAATTATTATTGTAGTATTTTTTAGTGTTTTTTTTTGTATATACTGAGTGTAGGTTTATTGTGCTAGCATAAGACTATTTTATTTATCTGTATTCTCTTCTCATTTTCAATTTTACCTTGGTAACTAAAGGTATAAAAGTGTGGAGGTGTTGTTACCCATAAATTGTTTCTGGTTTAGTGTGCGATACGCAACTGTATAGATAAGGAATGAAGCAGGCACGCTTCCCATCGCATGTGGATTTAATCAACGAATTGAAACCTACGGAAACGAGAAATTATGAGGAAGAAATCAAACGACCGTCTATAACAATTGCAGCCTACTAATATGTTTCCTAAGACAACTTTCATGATGCATTTAAAGATCCCCCAGAAGTGATTCTTTTTTCTGACACAGAATGTAACGACAGTTCCAGATATAAACATTTGTCATTCACTTTCAACTAACCTTTTGCAGATTTTGTCATATTATCACTAGATTCCTGCAAATTTTAAAATCTAAATCCCCACTCTGTAGGTATATAAACCAAGGTTTCGTTTCAAAATCTTTCCTTCCTTAATTCACACCTTTTTCCCCATTTAAAAGTTTATTTTCGAAACTTGAATACGCATACGTTCAGCCTGATTTGCTCAACTTAATAATCGTATTTACTTCGTTTCAGAAAGATAGCCGTCGCCTTCCTAGGTCGCCCAGTCATCGAATGCCGCTACTCGGGAGACATTCCCATGCAGTACATCGTCTTCTGTGACTTAATCGATAATGAACTAAGAGCTACCTCCGTCGCTAGATGGGATGAGAAGACAGATCAAAGAATTTGGACCGCACTAGGTAAGTAAAGAGTTCAGTTCCTTGAGGTTAAGTTAAAGCGACGCCGATAGCAGACTCGTTCTTATTTCCCCCCACTCTCCATTTTCCTAATTTAAACTTTAAAAGCTCCGGCTTTTAGATTACGAGATTCTCACTATATGCATGACGTCTCGTCTCGTCGAAAAGTTCGATTTGAAACGAGATTTCGTTTCGCGATTCGTTAATGCGCTGCAATTTGCGTTTCAATGTAACGTTGTCCGCAGACGAAATCATTAGAGGATGGAGCGCAATAGACGTAAAGGGTTATCAGTGATTAGAGATTTATTCTTATTAAATCAATGTTAGAAACTTTATTGTAATAGTTTAATTTGCGCAACTTTTTTCGATATAACCGAGATATGAAGGCAATTAAAATGCCGATGAGGTAGCGAAGATAGTATCATCGTCTTTATGCGAGGGCCTAGAACCTGCCCTGAGAGTGTCTAAAAACATAGTACGAGAGCAGATACGAAAATTTGACCAAGAACAACACAAAGAATACTGGAAAAATACAACCAGGCAAAGTCATGGCAAGGAGCCATCTGTAAAGAAGACTGACAAACTTCTAAATCTTTGTAGGAATCACCTGTGCCCAGTAATAGGTCTCCTGGCAGGACTCTGTGCACTGAAAGGACACCTACAGAAAATTGGGGTTGACCTAGAAGGCCTAAAGCTGTAGACTGTGTGAAGAGGCAATACAAGCTTTACACCACATCTTATATAAATGCAAGACCTTGGATCCTAGAAGACAGGCAATCTTTAGGAAACCCAGAATGAACCCAGAAGACTATATAGACCAACCGGCCAAGGGTCTATGCAGATTGGAACAGGGCACAAGGATTTGGGAATTGGTGGTATAGTACATACATAGATACAAACATAGGAGATACAACAATGGAAGAGGCTGAAGTCTTTCCGGAGACTGGTGTCAAACAGCTCCCATAAAGGAAAAAAAAAGATATGAAAATGACTGTTTGTAAGAAAACAATTTCAGCTATGTCTTCACGGGGAAAAAAAACGTATATCTACGCCTAAAATTATAACACCAGGGACATTCCATTGTAAAACTTATTTTCACGGTTGTATCCGACATCTGAGCGCGATAAATATAAGAGTTTTCCGGGCTTATTGCAGTCGTTACGATAACGCTTGTGACAAGTCCGCGCGGGCACAAAAACCGGTTCCATTTCTCCGTGCCTCTGGTGCTAATAAAATTAGTCGAATTTGCGGGCGGTCTCTGTAATTGCGGTCGCGTCCCGAACTTTTGCCACCTACAAATTCAATTTTAATTGAGTTTCCCAGGCAACGCCGTCAGTAGCCATCGGGAATTTAAGTCTCCCGGCGCGTTTTCGCTTTTGTTTCCAACACAATAGTCATTTATCTGTAAGTTCTTGTGGGTTAGGGTGAGAGAAATAACAAATTTGTGTTGGCGGAGACTTTGCTTCTGGCAAATAAAAAAGCCTTACAACGCCGCGCTGGATTTATACGTACGTAAATATTGAAAGGTTTCGTATTCTCAAGATATTAGTGTGAAACAATACAAATTTTTTGTTAGTACATATATACAGACTGACGCAAAGCTCGATATATCCGTTATCATATAAGATATCAAAAAAAGTTATTCACGAAAATTGTAGACAGTCTTAAACTTAACATTTTAAAATTATTTTCATGTATACAGAATGTTCCATATCGCCAGGGTGAACCAAATATACATTTTCTTAAATGGAACAGCCTCTATATTATTTTAGATTTAGATTAAGCGCATGCCTCACACTCCCAATATACAATTTCATTGCATTATACAGCGTGTTTCAAAAGTTATGATCAATTTTATATACAAATCACGAGGTGTTGTATACTGTAAATGACAGTATACAACAGAAGTCTGAATTTTTTCTTTTACAAGCATAGATTTTTTACATTGACCCACTTTTATAGCAAAGTGACATTATTTCACAATTGTCGAAACTGAATACAGAGCGAGTCAAAACTCAAATACATTAATTTCTCAATTATTTTACATTTACATTTACAGGGTGGTCCATTGATGTATTTTATATCATAATAAGGAAAAATAGTTTAGGTACTCTCACTTTAATCAAGCACCTACAGTAAGTAATTTCTTAGATACTTTGAAGTCTTTTTAGAGAGTGAGATTTTTTGAAATTATTTCCCATTATGATTTTCAGCATCAAAGGTCCTCCAAATACCGGCAAGGTCAACTTATCGTCAACATTATGGAAGAAACTTAACTCTTATGTTCATCTCTTTTGATAAAACATATCAGGCGGAAAGTAGGATACTCTTTAATTTCTTAAAGACAGTTTTTAAGTTGTACCAAAATGTGATATGAAATAATCGAATCCAAAGTCATTTTGAGAATTCACGTCTATATTTGTTTCTAATTTTCTTGAAATGGCCAACTTGCATATATGTAAAAATTCAAATTATAAACTATTCTGTTCCATTACTATACTATACTGTTCCATTTGAATTAGTTTTTATTAATTTTTTTAAAATAGTAACAGATAGAGATATAGAAAAACAAAGCAACCGTAAAAGGAAAAAATAAACATAAATAGAATTTTCCCATGGGAAACCCAGCGACTGCCACGATAATTTAATTGGATAGCGGTGCGCTGCAGCGGATGAATGGATTTTGGGTTTATCACGTGCCCGGACGCTAGCCGGATTTATCGGACCAAGTAGAAAATATATTTTCAATTCTCCATAAAATTACTACTATTATGCATGTAATTTACTGAGACGCAACTTTGTAAAAAGAAAAATAAAGTGCAACGGAACGAATTTTTGATTTATTTCCCTCTATGCGACTGTTACCTAAATTGGAAGTATAGCAATGTTGAAATTGGAGAATGAATGCTATACGTATTGTTTAAATAATAGTTTTGTCCTAAAGTTTCGCCACTATTTGTTCTTATGGACACTTAACCGTCCAACATGAATACATTTACTATGGTAAAAACTATATTTTTATAATTATGTTGTAAAAGTTTGACAGACAATTTGAACACTGATAAAAATGAGAAATTTTTTAAAACGGCATACCTGAAAAAAAACTAGATTTTGAAGAAATCGCATAGAATTTTTGCTATTATGATAGAAACCTTAGGTGATCAGTGTCTATAGATCAGTATTAAAGAGAGGGTTGCGGAATTTAAGAAAGGATGATCAGATGCTAAAGATGATCACTGTCTGGAAAACTATTTTCTGTGCCCATTCCGGAAACTATTGATTCTGATGGTATGGTTAAGAAGATCGATGAATTGTGTTGAAACAGTGATGGGGTCATTCTGATAGATTAACATTTGAAATGTAACATATTTTCGATAAACGACAAAACCATATTACAGGAAGAGTTGAGGAGTGGTTTGGAGATCAAGGCAAAGATTTTTTAATGAGCATGGTATTACTTTATGAACGTTCTACGAAATACGTAAGTCTTAAATTACGAGATTATGTTCAATAAATAAAATTTTGTACTGAAATATTGTGACGATTTATATGATAAGCCAAGTGCTTATCGATACTCCTTCGTATATTATCAAGAGGATTTTGTATTCCTCAGGTTTACGGAACCAGTGAATAAACTTAACAGTATTAAAAAGCGCACAGACCCTTGCAAATTGTTACAACGGTCGTAACGAGGTACCCAAGCAACTCCCTAGATTTGGAATATTATTGTCCTAAACCACTTGAGCCTCCCATCCGGCATCGTAACGCGTAGCTTATGCATATCTAAACCGACTTTCGTTAGTAGAGCATCCGTGTTGCTTCATGCGAACGTTCCTTTACGGGACCGCGAACCCCTTAGTTAATGTCCCACGACCGTTGTTGTTTCAGGTTGGAGCGACTGGTCCGAATGGTCTCCGTGTAGTGTGAGCTGTTCCTCCGGTATCCAACAAAGAACGAGGCAGTGCAGAGTCGCTGAATCCGATTGCCGCGGCTACAACATCGAACAGCGGCATTGTAATCTATTTGGGTAGGTACTGTAATAATTTTTTTAATATAGTTATTTTATGTCAAAAATAAATTTAATTTCATACATAATAATACATATTCACATAAATATATGCATATATGTATATGTGTAGACTTGGAGTGTTTGCTCTTATGACAGAATTTGCAGTAGATAAGAATATTGGGGAATCCAGCAAATAACAATTATTATCGCTAATATTACGCACCTATGTGTGCCATATTCAGTGTCAAACTGAATGGAAAAGTTAACAATGTTGTATTACAAAGTAAAAATTCAAACCATTTATTGTGCAATTGAGGTATGTCATACAATGCTTATTATTAAATTTGACAATAATATACTTCTTGACGCAAACAGCATGCCGACATCGTATCTCCACTTTTACTATATTAATCCTAAACCGTAACAATCCATAATACTTAAGAGAGTTCTCTTTACATACGCATTATTTCTGTAATACTATAACTGAAATAACGTTTATTGTGGAGTTCATTTCTATCTGTCCGCGCCTTCATTTGCAGAAGTTTTAATGGTGTTTCAGACAAAATGAGGTAAAAAAATACGACTGTAGAAAGATCGAGAGGGATTGTCTCTGGTAATTTAAAGTTAGGCAGTCAGTTTTTAGTCGTTATTTAATCTACGAGTCTGCTTTTACTGTAGAAGTTCAAGTTATATTACGTTTATGGTAATATCTTATCTCCTTGACTAATTTCACACCCACTTTTATATTATTTTTGTATTTTTTCGTATTTTCTTTGAGCTTAGATGTTTAGGTATTTTCTCTCTCTCCCTCTCTCTCTCTCTCTCTCTCTCTCTCTCCCTTGATTGAGGCTTTTATGTTCTCGGACCACCAGTGGGTCGTCTTATTTTATGTGATTGTTATCCCTGTCGTCATTAAAACGCATTGACAACTACAAATGAACATATAAAACGCTCAGATTATATCATATAATAACATTGGAATAAGTAAACATGAAAGGATATAGAGAATACACATTCATACATAAATATCGTTGACTCGAAAGAAAGACTCGTCTTCAAAAATTCTCCGTCTCGTTTCAGATGCAAAGTCGCCGTAAATCCATTAGATCTGAATGATACCAGTTTTTTCCATCCGTCCAAGGAGCGGTGGCAACGAGTAGCGGACAGACCGACTGCCTGGCACCTCAAACCAAGCTCCTACATTTGGGTGCCATCCGCGCAACTCTTCGGCGACAATACCGGCCAAACGTTTCCCAGGGAATTCGTACTGTTCATCACGATGCGATTACAAAACGTGAGTAATAAGGCGTCGCAAGAAGTATTACAGACGAACTATAAACACAAAATAGAAAACCAGTACCAACTGTTCTAGCACATTTGCAATAACCTACATTGCGTTTTGAAAATAGAGGTAGTAACTGAAAATCTGGATTTATGGTTTTATTAACTCAACTCGCTTGCGACATATCTAAATTAAAATTTAGGCTTTTTTATTCTAATGAAAACTCGTTTTTGGAAGTTCTATATTCTCTATAAAAGTGGCTATTAACTGGCAATTTTTTACTTTTTATATCACATTCAACCTGTACATATTTAAATTAAATAAATCCCAATCTACCTGCACCTCCACCAATTTTAAACAAACACTCCAGCAACGGTACGACAGCTTCTTACATACTCGATACATACATACATCGATATGTTCGATGGTAAAATACGAACAAAAATTCCCTATTTCAGAGTATTGACGATCCTCAGGGGAACTTATGCATTCCGCAGTTTTAAAAATGTTTCTTATTCGAACTAAACAGAGCGAAGTTTTATATGAAATACGTCCTCATGAATATTAAGCGACCTAGGAGAAAATCGCATTCCCTTATTCACATACGTATAGATCTAGGTATGAGTGCGGGCAATGCCACAATAATAAATCTTGCGCGTATATCGCGAGAAACTTGCACATTTCAATATCGCGTTGGTGACGGTGTGTCGTTCTCTTGAAATCCGTAGACGCGTTGAAAATACAGTTACCCGACTAGATAATAACCGAACAAAAGGGAAGAAATGGAAAAGAAAGAAAGAGACACGCTGGAGATCGATAAGTAACGGTACAATGGGCGCATACATACAGACAGATATGTGCTACAGTTTTAGTCTGGGGCAGAATGAAAAAATGGTTCTTTTGCGGGTATTTTCCTATATCTCTTTTTATAATAAAATATGGCAAGCAAGGGGGTGTATACTTCCCTATAGTAAACACTTTTCTATACTATAGAAAATTCTGAATTTTGAGTTAGCAAATGATCGTAACTAGAAACCATCTAAAGTAGTAGTAACATTAATTCTAAGAATTAATTTCTACAATAAAATGATACAAAAAGCAATGTAAATTGATGGAAAACGTGGATAGTTTTTGATTCTCTTCGACAAGTAAATTTTCTGAATTTATTCATGCTACATTATGAAAAGATGGTAAAAGTATTCTTCAGCAATATTTCTTAGCCTCGTGCCTAGCGTTCGATAAGGTTTAGCATCCATAACAAACCTATAAAAACAAAAATATACTTTAAGGACTATGGCCTATTTAAATATGTTAAAAACGTATTTGAATGTTATCGAAATAAACATGTTAATAGAAATAATGGTGCTATTACTAACCCATTTATGTATAATGTTATAAATATTGCTACTTATGTACTAAAATAACTCCTTAACATTAGGATTATGTAATAATAATGACCTTCTGTAATTCTGAAATTTAAGTTTTAGAAGTTTCTGGTATTAATTAATACATTCAGTTAATAAAGTAATAATAAAGCAAAAAAGTAAAAAATTAAAGATGTAAAAACCACACTTATAGAAAAGTAGCATGTATCCGCGGCCCCAGAATTTCTCCTCATGGAATTTGGACACGAATTTCTTTTACGCAAATATCACAAATCGCATACTTTCTTCCCATACAAACTTTGACATCACGTTTCACCCCTTTAAGGGATGAATTTCAAGGAACGTTAAAATACGCATTAAATGACTTGGTTCATACGCTATTTATATCAAGTTTCAAGTTAGTTGGACCGTTAATTTTTTTTTCCTATACAAACTTTCACCCCATTAAAGACTGAGTTTCGAAGAATTCTAGGTATCGAGCCTGTATAACAATAAAAGCAGTTACTGTCCACATTTAATGATTTTAACTTGAGTGATTTTGGCTCTGCATTGTTGTCAGGCGAAGATACCACGACTAGAGTGCCATAGGTAACGCCCATTTCCTTTTCATTTTTGAAATTTGGCTAACGTAAATGGTACATTTCAATTATATAAAAGGTTTGCTAAAACGCCAGCAATTTATGGTGACGTTGGGTGCATGTTTAATGTAAAAAAGAGGTTATTAATATCTCTAGTTGCTTGATTGATAAATCAAAAATTAAAATAGTTTAAAATGACAAACCGAAAATCTCCCTGTATCTCCGAAATCCACCTCGACATTGCCATAATTCATAGACTCACAGACATCGAATTCACTGAGTCCTCCTTAGAGGGCGCCGTTCGCAATTCGCCAATTTCAGATAATTCGCTCTAGATTCATACGTCATTAAGAGGGATATTTACGGTCGACATGGCGCAATTTTTCAACCGGATCCGCTCCCATTCGGCTCCAAGACTAAATAATTATTACCCTAGACGGCTGCACATTCCGCTCTGGGACACGAAAATCTTAATTTATAGCCGAGATTTCGCCTAAGACCGTCTCCCGTCTCTTACTACTTATACATATTCTATTATATTGGATTTTATTTGTGCAGAGCTCCGTCGGGACGATCTTCAGTCTGCGGTCCCGCCGAAGGGACGACTCGTATCTGTCCCTGGAGGTGTCTGGTACTGATCTCAAGTTGATCCACGTCAGCACGAACGGAACAGACGTAGTCAGGATTCCCACGACACTGGAGGACGGGAAGTGGCATCAGATTACCATAAGGTAACGGTGTTTGGTATGGCTTGAATTTTTATACAGAGAACGTTATATAGTTTAGGATAATCGATTAAGGACATCGTTTTATGACAAGCTCGTAAACGATTAGAAATATCGAATCGCGATCTCGATCTTCGTAATCTACGACTCAAGCCAATTGATTTCATATCATCATTCTCGATCTCATTCTCAATTCTCATTCTCATTCTCAATTCTCATTCTCAATTCTCATTCTCAATTCTCATTCTCAATTCTCATTCTCAATTCTCATTCTCAATTCTCATTCTCAATTCTCATTCTCAATTCTCATTCTCAATTCTCATTCTCAATTCTCATTCTCAATTCTCATTCTCAATTCTCATTCTCAATTCTCATTCTC
>JARFOC010000923.1:847658-858397 GCA_031763485.1 Osmoderma eremita | reverse complement strand
AATTTATCAGAAATTGTTTATATTGGAATTTCTTGAGCGTTCATTCGACATCGGTAGAAGAGAAACCATTGTAGATCACTATATCCTTGATGCATTTCAATTCTTTATTAAATCTACTCTTATCCAATGGCAATTTTACTGATCTATTAATTAAGAAATTGATCGCGGCCATTTTTTGTTGCTGGCAGTGGTTTGAATCAGCCGTTATGAACCTTCAATAGATGTCAATTTTTAGTTTATTCTCGTTGTTCCGAATTACCATGCTGTCTAAGAACGGAAGGCGATTGTTCACTTCTTTTTCTACTGTAAATTTTATAGTGCGAAATTGAATTCAGTTGCCCGAGAAAATCGTCATATAAAATAAGCAGCAACCTCATACTCACATTGCCAGTTTTTGTAACTTTAAATAGAAGAAATCCAAATACTTGAATTTAGCAAACGTTTCAACGTTCAGAAACGTATCAAAGGCGCCGTCTTGCTAGGCAAGACTTGTTCCTATTTAGTATTACAATATTTGGAATAAGTAATTTTTGTTTTGATATGAATAAACTTTCTAGAAAGTAACTTACTACATTCAAATAAGTGTATTTCCTTGGATCAAGTGGATTAAAAAAAAATAAATTATAGAAAATTAGTAAAACAGGTAAACACTAAAATAATATGTAATAATCTTTAAACAAAATTAATTGTTACATAACGTGCATTTAATATGAATGCCTTTATTTAAAATGCAAAGTCACACTTTTGTCTTCATGCTATTTAAAGACTCGGTCTCTGGTGTTATGCCCCAATTTCTCTTGGTTTGCACCTCATCAGGTTGTGAAAGCGGTTCTTATATTCTGCTTTTCACATAACCAAATAAACAGAATACCTCATTCTTTTGGGAATCCTTTCTAGCTCAGCATGTCCGATTTATCACAGCTATTTTATTTATTAAATCTTAACTATCATAAAACGTTAACTTCTTGTAGCAACTCCACCAGTATGCCCCGTAGGTTATGCGTCAATGAGAACGCGTTTTTGATCAAAGCGAAGATGAATTTATTCAATTCTTACTTTACGTAAGCGATACCAGTTCTGCTGTAGAAAAATTTACCTTTCAATTCGGGAACTTTACCAATGCGTTTGAGAAGCACATCAACTAGTATGATATCCAGTTGCTTAACTTGCCAAACTGCGTGGGCAGTGGTAACTTTGAACTTCATCAAATATAAGCTTATTAAATAGATTAACTCAAGGCAAAAGCGTAATAAGAAGAAGTGGTATCAACAAACAATCAAATAGAGGTCAACTGCATACATTCACTCAACAGAACCAATATCCTCTTCAACATTAGACATAAGAAAATTGAATTGCAGATGCCTAAGAACAGCAGAAATTTCGTCAAAAATTCCCGGCATTCTGGGTAGTAAAGAGGACGAAAACGGAATAGCTATTCTGTAATTAATTAAAATCCAGCGGCGTAGCCCGAGACGGAAAAACTACAATCGGAACAAAGACTACGCCAAAACCACGGGATAAATGTCTTAATTAAAGAAACAAAGGTCTGAGAGAATCACAATCGGTTTACAAAAAGAGTCTAATTCTACCGTTTGGCGGAGAACCGGAGCGAAATTCCTGACAATCCGGGATTGTACGCGGACGAAAATGCAAGTAATGTAGCAAAACTTTTTAATTGCATAAGATTGTTGCCTTACTATTTTCTCGAAATTTGTAATTAAAATCCCAAAGCGTTCGCTTGTACGTATGTTCTTCTAGGCGACGGTAAGCGAACGCGATTCCGCGAAGCCGTTGTGTTGTGTATTCTCCCAGAAAACGTGGGAATAAGTGAGTGATTAATAATGGCGAAGTGAGGAATTATTTCTTCTGTTGCGTCTACTACTCTGAGATGGTGAGTGCTTCAAGGACCGTGAAGTCTGTATTTAATGTTTTACAATAATGTTCGTGATGTAAAGTACATGACAAAATTACAGCGCACTTTTCTGTTATTTATATACACGTAAATCCAAAGTGCATTCTTTTGTTTTATAAAAACAAAGGAATTCCTTCCTTTTAATTGCATTAAAGGAAGTTTTTGTCGTAAGCGATTTACCATTATTTATTTATTTTTATATAGCAATTCAATGCAGTTATATCAAGAAAGTTAGATTAATTCCACTGTCCAAATGTTGAAATGCAACACAAATATTAGTTTTCGATGTTAAACAACTTAGACAAAAGGATCGAGTCAGAAATAAAGATATATGGAAACATATGGAGGCAACTGCCTACATCACAAGAAGGTTAGCAAAAAGTTTCTTTAGTGGTATGGACGCGCTTCACATGCGTACCAGAACACAGATGGCCAAATATAATTCTAGAATGGTAAGCGCCCAGAAGGTGAAAATCGGGAGGTCACTGGAAACTTTTATGAAAATGACAATGACGCATAAGCACTAGCAAATGATTGGGAAAACTGAGATTTATGGAAGATTAATACAGATAAGGGGAAAGAACTGATAAGAATATTGGAAAGAATAATATTTTATCCTATCGATTTATCTCTTCTTCTTCTTTTCTTTTATCTTCTTACCCCCTTAGTGTGTCGGATTGGAGGTCCAATTTTTCCATGCTCCCTGTTCTTCGCGAGCCTTTTCATCTTAATCAATGATTTCCCTACCCATTTCTTCGATCTTCTGCATCCACTTCTTTCTGGGCCGTCCTCTTCTTCTTCCCTGCACTCCTCCTGACTCCGTTATTTTTCTTAATAATGTGTATTTTTCCTTTATCATTATGTGGTCGAACCATCGTAGCTGTTTCCTTTCCATAAATTCCACTATTCCCTCTTGCCTCAGTGGTCACTTATTCTTACATTTGGTATTCTATCGTATGTTGTCTTTCTCTAGATTCCTCAAGATCATTTCCGTCGCATTCAATTTACTTTCCTGCTTTTTATTTGTCGTCCAAGTTTCACCGGCATACGTTAATGTAGGTCTCGCTATTGTGTTGAATACTTTTAATTTTACTTCTTTATCAATTTCTGTTTTTCCTAATATTGTTTTGTTGATTGCATAATATATATTTTTTGTCTTCTGTATTCTATGTGCTATGTCTGTTCCTATTCTTCCATCCTCTGTTATCACTGAACCCGAGTATTCACTATTTCAATGATGCCTCCATCTATTTCTATCTTTCTCATCTCTTCGTTATGTTTGTTGTTTATTATCATATTTTCTATCTCCGCTTTCCATATTCCTACTAGTACTTTAACTTTCGCATATGTATCTGCTATTATTACAATGTCGTCCGGATATAATAAGCTCTCTATTTTTACTGCTGTTATATGGTAGTACCCTATATGTGTCTGTAAATACTGTGGTCTCGTTTTGGTAGCATTTAATATTTTATTCATTAATGTTATAAATATAAGCGGGCTCAGACTATCTCCTTGTTTAATTCCAGCTGTCATCTTAAATATACTGGACGTCTCTCCGTTCATTTGTGATTTTGCTTTTACATTCAGGTATGCACATTTTATAGTTCTAATTAATTTTTCAGATGTCTGTAGTTCTCTCAGGTAGTTCCATATATGAGCTCTGTTGATAGTGTCAAACGCTGCCTTTAGATCTATGAACACTCCTCTTTCTATTGCTCCTTCTGATATACTTCTGATTATATGGATATTGTCTGTTGTTTACTTGCCTTGTCTGTATGCGGCTTGTTCATCTGCTAATTTATGTCCAATACACTTTAGGAGTTTCCTCTGTAGTATCTTTGTGTACATTTTAAATGTAATCGAAGAAAGACAAATAGCTCTACAGTTCTCACATATTATATATTCTCCTTTTTTATATATTGGAATTATTATGTTATTTTCCCAATCCTCCGGTATTCGTTCCTCCTTCCATGCTTTTTGAATATGTCCACCAACCATTCTCTACCTATCGGTCCCACGAATTTGATCATCTCCGCCTCTAATTTATCTTCTCCACATGCCTTACCTAGTTTCAGTGTTTGAATTGCCTACTCCAGTTCTTCTACTTTTATACCTTCCTCTTCATCATATTCTACTATCTCTTCATTTCCTTCTACCGTTTGTATGTCCCGTTGGTTTCTGTTTTCTGTGAACTTTTCTGCGTAATATTACGCCCATGTTTCAAGTACTTCCTTGATTTCCGTTTTTAATACTTTGTTTATATCTTTAATCCCTCTAAGTTTTTGTCTTCTATTTCCCCTTAATTTCTTAACTATCCCCCAAAAGTGTCTATTGTTATTAGTATATAGTTCTATCTCTCTAATCTATCTCTCTTCCGAATTCTCCCCAGCTTTTCATCTTTTGAGTTTTTATGATTTTCTTCGCTAAGTTTCTTCTGTCGAAATATCTCGTTTTGTTCTCTGGAGTTTTTGTTTGTGGGTACTTTTTCCACGCGGTTTTCTTCTCTTTGATTGCTGTTTTCACTTGCTGGTTCCACCATCTAGTACTCCTAATATGTTGGTTATATTTTCTCCATCCGCAAGTCTGTCTGGCGTTTTTATACAATATGTCCTTGAATGTTTTCCACACTTCTTCTAATGTACCTTCTCTCTTCACCTTTTCGACATTTGCAAAATCCTCCACTGTATTTTCTTTGTATCTTTTTGCCTTCTCGGGTTCTTTAAGCATGTGTACTGATATGTTCCCGTACTCTTTCATTTTCTCTATAGTTACATTAGTGTCCTTAATGGTTGCTTTTACTAATCTATGCTGGGTTTAAGTTCCGCCTCACTTACAGTAATTACTTTTTTAATTTTATTTTGCATTTCTCTGGTGTATACTATATAGTCGATTACGCTTCTTGCTTCAATTTATCTCTTGAAGTATTAATATTGTTGTTGTGATTTATGTATGTCGCTGACTTTGCGTCCTATTTATACCGGAACTAATGAAGATTTCGGTTAAATCACCGACAGGGTGGTTCATCTAACCCTAAACTGGTCCATCTGACCCAGGGAAATCTTTTTTTTTTAAATTAAGTTCATCTTAAGTCAATATACTTAAGTTTTGCCTGTGTTTTATAATAATTTACGTTATAATAAATGCAAAATAAATATTCTTTTATATTAACTATTAACAAAGATACGAATTATTTAGAAAAAACTGGTCCATCTATCATAGACTTACTATACATATGCCTCAATTCCAAAAGAATCGAATGCTCTTTATGGTTTTGAATAAAACCGTTATCATTAAAATGCGTTATTTAAATTACGTATCTAAATAAATCCAAGAAATTGTACTTTTAAATTTATGCCCGGGCCTTCGATAGTTGTACAGGCGGCAACCCCACTAAACTTTCGCCAAACATTTCGTTTGTATTTAAATCACACCCGGTTAATTTAACGAGTCTACTTTCGGCCATAACTCAGAAACTTCAGCAATAACCCGGGTACATATATCAAAAAAACATTCGGTCTACTCTCGAACGTGCATAAATCAGGCTGAACGTTACGCGAGAATTGAACGTACTTTAAATATTAATTGCGGAAATGAATCTAAATGTCAAAAAAATGCTGCATTACGGTGTCTATTAATTATGGCCTGTCACGAGGGACGGTAGCAACAAATCGTAATTGAATTTGCGCGATGAAATAGTTGCGATGTGTTTGCGGATAGGAAACTGCAACGTCTAAAATATCTAACCTCAGTGCAATTTCCGTAATTTGTTGTGGTCTGCGGCAGAAGAACTTCTCCGAAAATCATGATCAGCCAAAATTTTGTACTGATGCAAGTGTTAAGTTAGGTGCTTTTATAATGGACTAGCTAGATGTTTGAATTAAATATTCAATACTAAGTACTAGGTACCCATGGTTATGTTTTCAATTTTGGAGTCAGTTTGAAGAAAAATCTTATTGTCTTGTTATTGTTTCCCTCTGGTGTGACTCAATTTAGTAAATTCAAAGCAAAACATTACCTTTCTTTCCTCTTTTGAGGTAAATGGTTACTTGTTCTAGTTATAATAAGTTTTAACATTACTATTTTCATCCAATAGCACCAAACTATAAGCACCAAGGCAGATGACCATCAGATTGAAACTTATATCGGTATCTAGCTGATGGTATATCTATGTGCATACTCTTTACTTACAGTTACAGCTAATAATTTGTATTCCCTAATAAGTTTTAACCAACGAAGAATTGGCAGAATTATAGGAGGTGTGTAAATTAAGTAATGAGACTGACAACGTAGCGTTTGATATGGCAACACGGGAAGCACGGGACATGGAGGGCCGACAAGTGGACATTGTAATAGGCGTTCAGTGCAAGTTTGAACTCGATCAAGTCATTTGGTTGTACGTTGTCGTTTTTTCCGTGAACACCGTCTTCGTAGTGCGTTCTACAAATGAAAGACATTAATTTCGAACAACGGTGTGTTATCAGGTGTGGCTTCAGACTTGAGCAAAGTGCAACAGAAACTTTTGCAAAACTTCAGCAGGCCTACGGAGACAGTATTTTGTCAAAAGCCCAGGTTTTTGGGTGGTTTAAGGTATTTTCAGAAGGAAGAGAGTCGATGGGAGATGAGCCATGCAGTGGAAAGCCTTCAACTGCAAGAACCGATGGCAATGTCGACAAAATCCGCGATCTTGTGCGTTCAGATCGTCGGTTGACGGTCAGAATGATCCGTTGAACAGTTGAATTTGTCTCACACCACCGTTCATCAAGTTTTGACCAATGAATTGGGATCTGCTCGAAAATGATTCCAAAAAACCATTCGCAGGAACAAAAGGCCATCAGGAGAGAAAGGTGCCTTGGCTTTTCGGAATCGATTGAAAATAATGAAAATTGTTTGGAACGTGTCATTACTGGTGATGAGAGGTGGGTGTTCGAGTATGTCTCGGAAATAAAACGTCAGAGCATGGAACATGAACACACTTCAGGCTATCCAAAGCCAAAGAAAGCAAGAATGAGCAAATTAAAGATCAAGAGCATGCTGATTTATTTCTTTGATAGCCAGGGAATCGTTCACAAAGAGTGCCTCAAGGTCAGACAGTTAATCAACATTTTTTCGAGAGGTTCTCGAAAGACTCCGAAAAAGGGTCATGCGTGTGAAACCAAACGTCAAGAAATATTGGATCCTGCATCATGACAATGCGCTTTGTCACACAGCAATTTCCATAAACGGTTTCTTGGCCAGTAAAAATATTTCTGTGGCTTCTCAGCCTCCTTATTTACCTGACTTGAGTCCTTGTGACTATTTCCTCTTACCAAGATTCAAAATTTATCTGAAGGGACATCATTTTGGGACACTTGAAAACATTCAAACGGCTGTAACCGACCAGCTAAAGGCAATTCATCCGGGTTCCAGCACTCATATGAGGAATGGAAGAACCGTCTCCAACGCTCTGTGGCTTCCAAAGGGAGTTATTTTGGGGGAGACAACGTTCAATTGTAATTATATTCAAATAGAAATATTTAAAAATATCAGTCTCATTACTTAATTTTTACACCTCGTATCTATCATCATTGTACCATGGATATATATATTTTTATAAATGTATAGAAAAAGGATGGTGTAAGAAATTTTGTCGTTAGTATAGAACTCTCAATCAGTTACACTCTTCAGTTAGTACTAGAGATTGGAAAATAAAGATGCATATACTGAAAATCACCAAAATATGCATTAATTTGTGATGATAAATGAACATATTTTTTTTTAAATGTTAAATATATAAATATATTTGCATATCTAGGTATTTACAATAATATATAAAATTAATTTTATGTTTAGTAATCAGTAATACAAACAAATTGGACGTAATAAATAATTGTCAATTATGTTTTTAAATTTGAAATTTGGAATAGGACCATACAATTCTTAATTATACCACTTTATTCCTTAATGACCAAATAAGTATTCTCAGTATTTAACCATGTGCCCAGCTTGGTTGACCTTGGTACTGGTAGTAATTTTTCATTATGCACCTGTACTGTTCCACTTAGAATACAGATGCATAATGAAAAATAACGAAAATACTATTGAAAAACAAAGGAAATATGCTTTACTTTGTTTTTATGAGTATTTAACCTATTTTGGTAGAATTAGCATGAATTTTGCACAGGAAATATACAAATGCATAAACTCCACTCACTACGTATCACATTGATAGTAAAGTTGGGCACTTTCGATACTTTTAATTATGGTTACCATTAAACAAAAAGCCTCTTCCAAAAATAATTCGTCAAACAAAAGAAGTTCATAAAAATTGTCCCGAATTAGTAACTTCTGGCCTTAAATTTAGGTTAAATGTGTCTAATCCAGTAATAACGGAGAATGTACTGTTTACCTAAAATTCACAAACTCGATGAGACCAATTGTGTCTGGTATTAACTCACCGACTTACTTGGTGTCGAAATGGTTAGTAAATGAACCCGTCAAACAAGAAAGTTTTTCAGTAGAAGATTCACTAGAGCTTATAAATAAAATCAAAAATCATAGATTGAAAGGCGGTGAGATTTTAGTTTCATTTGATGTTAGTTCATTATTTCCTTCTTTACCGATCCCAGAAACCCTGAAATACTAGACCATAAAAGTCTAGTGTTGCCCAGCATATTACCGAAAATGGTCACGGCATGTCAACAGACAATCTTAGGTTAGTGAAACAAGCCCTTAATCTCTGATTATGTTCATAATCCATAATATATTACCTGTCTCAATATGCCCTATAAATTTTTATCATGGCTGACATAACAAAAATATTAGACAAAGATTTAATGTCTTTTCAATACAATTAATAATTGGTGTAATTGTCATCATTTGTCGTTATGTATGAATATGCATATGTGTAATATATTTTTCTATCTTATAGCATATTCTTTGTGTAATTATATCCTTTGTTCATACGCTTGCATGAAAGCTTACGGTCAATAGAACGGAACATGCTCATACTCCACATTCTCAAACTGAATACTTGTTTATAATTAACTCTACCCGAAACTCTATTAATATTCTCAACGATGCTTTGGTAATCAACGAAATAAACCTTTGACAAAATCAAAACTAAGTGAATTCGGTCTGATTAAATAATTCAATTAATCAAACGGAACTGGAATACTGAGTTCCAGAGTATCTACAAATTTGGCGATTTCATTAGCTTTAGGTAAAATATTTTATTTGCTGTTCAGAATTTAAATTACGTGGTAGAACAACAGATTTTTCTAAATGAAGGAATGAACTTTAGGTAAAAATAGACCCTTAATTAAGAAAACGACAATTTGATTCGATATTGTTATACGTAAGCTTAAATAATTTAATAATATCTAGAGCGATAAATTAAATAGTTACTATTTTGTGATGTTAAGTTACAGGTAATTCCAAAGCCCGCTATCAAAATTAAGGTTTAACAATAATAGTAACTGTTATATCATACTGCATTTCTTCTAGTATTTTTTAAAGAAAATCGATATTGACCTTAAATACAGCGTTTAGTCGATGTAAATATAACAACCAATCTCTCCGTTGGCGTTACTGCACAAAACCGACTGTGTGTAGCCTGTTACATACTGTGAGTTGTACAAACCGCGTCCCTTAACTGGAAATTAATTTATTAATTGCCCCCTACCCACATTTCTACCTAATAATATGCGAAGTATGTTACAGCTCTCGACCACCAAGGTCGGTTTACACAGCGAAACTGCTCAACGCTGAAAGGTAAGTATGGCCAGCGGCCATCTCGCCTCTCTACGCTCCAAATTGAATTAATATTTCAAATGATACATATCCGTGAAATGGGATTACAATGAATAGGTTATAGTAGTAGGCTAAGCAGAACACAAATAATAGTCAGGTAAAGTCAGGTTGGTTGCTAAGAAAATATTAATTCTGAAATGAGTAATTTAACAGACAATTTCACATTGTGTTTATACAGTGTGAAAATGTGTGTTGCTGATTTAGGGTTATTATTATATTGAAATGGGTGAGTTACGATAATCCTATCTCTATCCAAAGAAGCAAGTCTTTGTGGTAGTAACTGCAAAAAGAAGGTTTGTTTGTTAGTCGTGCAATATGTATCCCCGTTCGGGTTTTGAGCATGAGTGGGTAGGGCTAACTTCGAATCTCGTTTAGGACGTCATGATAAATGACATGATTATCTATACGTACAGAAAAAAGCAACACCTGTTCAGAAATTGCGATGTTCGTTTACCATTTATGGACGGAGACATTTTATGCAATGGGCACGACGTTAGGGCAAACGGGTTGATCTGTTTTCAATGTATAAAATAATGGGGTATCGGTGGCTTGAAATAGTAAAACTAAAACAATAAATACCCGTACCACCTTAATGAGTGAAAAATTCTAGATACGTATTTCGGCAACTAAGTTGCCATCCGCAGTAGAACCTACAAAGGAAAAAAAGACATAGTACCTTAGAAGATATGGTCAGCACCAGATCACCAAATCGTCCACTACGCGACAAATAAGTAGCCTCACAAAAAGATACAATTTACGCAATATCTGCACAATTATTTTAGATATAAAGGCAAGCATAGTATTTTTATATAACAAAGAAGATAGATAGATAGATAGATAGATAGATAGATAGATAGATAGATAGATAGACAGATAGATTATGGTACAATTTAAGAATTCATCAATCGTGTAGAAAGCGTTCTTCAGCAAGTGTCTTTTCAGTCTTAGAGCGAACTGATTTTTTGGAAGGCACTTCATACTTTGAGGTAATTCATTGTAAATTTTTGTACCCCAGAAGTCACCATACTTCTGTGTT
>JARFOC010000923.1:807360-835209 GCA_031763485.1 Osmoderma eremita | reverse complement strand
TGAGCATGATACAATCTGGATATATTACTCTTAATAAACAGCATATTACCTTTTTGACAATAATTATTTTAATTATTGATATATAGAAATTTGTAATCTAATTTCTACAATCCATTTTTCTCAGTGTGTATATTATTATTGTACTATGCTCCATATTTAACTTTAACTACACTTTCATTGATTTGAAACGATGAAAGATATCTATACAAACAGTAACTATATTTAAATGTACACAATCATTCAAAATGCTCAACCTATCATCATTACTTAACAAAAACTCACTTTCAGTTTTTCTTTATATAAGAAATATCAATATGAACAACATGACATATCTATAATTCTAACGCATTGATCTATGGTCCAACACAAATGTAACCGAAATAGAAGTGCAATTTTATATTATGTATTTATTCAGATAATTCAATTTTAGACTCAAGGTTATACTGAATGAATGGAATGTTTCTAATATGACAATACTAGAGGATCGAACATACAAAATATATCAATCTTTCCTAAAACTAAAACAAAAGCGAAAGATAAAGATCTGTGAGTACTAACGAAAATCTGGTGGTTTCGTATCCGTCCGGTATATCATGATTATTCTATAGAGTTAGAGATGACTTAATTCCTTCCTGTATGATTCGTGACTGTAGATATGTGTCTGGGTCCCTGACACATGTCGTTCATCTTTCATTAATCACTGACCTATTCCTCAGACCATACAAGAATTAACCCTATCTTTAAAAATGGTGATTCATTTTCAATTTATAGCTATCGAGGTCGTTCTACAGTTAGCAATTTGTTATCTTGTGCGCAATACGCATCTGAAGCACTGGATAGATGTGCTAAGTAGACACTCACGTTTCAAAACCATTCGATTCTATAAACCGCAATATATTATTACTACAGAAATTGTCAAGGTTTGGGTTTGCACCTCACTTGGTAGAACATATACAGTCATACAGTAGTCATATACAGTGAATGCAATTCTAATGAATATATGACTGCCTCTGGGGTTCCTCAAGAATCCATTTTCGGTCCTCCTCTTTTTTTTTACTTTACATAAATGACTTGTTGGAAAAACATCTCATCTTGGAATTTTTACTGAATGGTGTGAATTCAATATGCTCAAGTTAAATATTGATAAGTTGTTTCCATGCTAGTTGTGCATTGTTTTGAAATAGAATGTAGGGCTATTTTTATTTTTATTTACACGTACTTCTATTAACTTGTCCTATAAATGGAGTAACCTGTAGGACTGATAAATAAGAACAAAAATTACATCAAGAGATACTAAAGTCTCTTTAGATCTCTGTTTTGCAAAACATGTGTCTTCCATGTCTAAATTTTCTGATTAAGTGTTATGTGTTGCACAATGGAGGTCTTATAGTAGGTACACGGTCGCAAGACGTCATTTGGTTTATTATTTTTTGAAATGATGTCCCTATTGTGTTCACCAAGACGTGAGAATTTGAACAAATGCAAAACCGGAAACGGTGTTGATTGGAGTAACCGCTCACAATTACGGCAGCGTTCCTGAACGCAAAAGCATGTGTAGTGGAGTGCCGAATTGTTTAACTAAACATACTAATTAATAAAGCTAAATTAAAAAATACTCTTTCCTCTTCAATGAGTGAATGACTCTAGACATCCCTAGACTCTGTACCTATAGGCTGCAGAAAATTACACGCCCGTCTTTTATTACACGGGCTGTAGGCTAGGTAGAAATTTGAAACCTTGTGGATGTCATATAATATTAATTAATATAATATTAATTAATACTTATTAGCCGCCAATTTGATAATCTTTTAGGTACATTAACTTTATGAAAAGCTTTATGAAGTTTTGATATTCTGGATTATTATAGAAACCGTTAAATATAGGTATAGGAAAATCTAGTATGGATTGAAAAATCATTTTGAAGATAGTAAAATTAATACTTTCCTGATGACCAGCCTGTACATCCGGTAATAAAAGAGACATCGTCACCCAATCTCAACCAATCCACATAACAAATTTTATTGCTAAATTTGAAAGGGTTTGGATGTAGGAATACTTTATTTGGCGTTTGCGATTTTTCAATTTTTTTACGAAAACCACAAAACAGATTACTTCCATAATCAGGGAATGAATGGAATGTAGTTAGAGATCTTTAATAATCTAAAATATAGGTAGAGGCTGTTCCAAGTAAAAGAGTGAATATTTCTGTGCCGTTTTTCTTTACGAAACACCGAATACCGGAATATATTTTCTAAAGATGCACAGTTAATATTATATTACGAGGTGTGTAAATTAAGTAATGAGACTGATATATTTAAACATTTTTATTTGAATATAATTACA
The DNA here is from genome assembly GCA_031763485.1 of Osmoderma eremita. Classification (NCBI taxonomy): domain Eukaryota; kingdom Metazoa; phylum Arthropoda; class Insecta; order Coleoptera; family Scarabaeidae; genus Osmoderma; species Osmoderma eremita. The sequence continues at coordinate 832,866 of JARFOC010000923.1, read as the reverse complement.
ATTGAACCTTGTCTCCCTCAACTTAACTCCCTTGGGAAGCCACACAGCATTGGAGACGGTTCTTCCATTCCTCATAGCAGTGACGGAATTCTGATATTGGAGTCGCCTTTAGCTGGTCGGTTACAGCCGTTTGAATGTTTTCGAATGTCCAAAAATAATTTCCTTCAGAAAAATTTCAATTTCAATATTGGGAAGAGGAAAAAGTCACAAGTCAGTAAGGAGTATGGAGGCTGAGGAGCCACAGAAATATTTTTACTGGCCAATAAACAGTTCATAGAAATTGGTGTGTGACAAGGCGCATTGTCATGATGCAGGATCCAATCATCAAAACTTGATATACGGTGGTGTGAGACAAGTTCAACTGTTCCCCGATCATTTTGATCGTCAACCGACGATCTGAACGCCCAAGATTTTGTCGACATTGCCGTCGGTTCTTGCAGTTGAAGGCCTTCCGCTACATGGCTCATCTCCCATCGACTCTCTTCCTTCTAAAAATGCCTCAAACCACCGAAAAACCTGGGCTTTTGACAGAACACTGTCTTCGTAGGCCTGCTGAAGTTTTGCAAGTTTCTGTTGCACTTTGCCCACGTCTGAAGCAAAACCTGATAGTACACCGTTGCTCGAATTTAATGTCTTTCATTTGTAGAACGCACTACAAAAACCGGGTTCACGAAAAAATTATAGTTCCTACATTAAATTAATATTTTATAAAAATGACACCATTTTTATAAAATAGTAACCTCCAATTTACCAGGACATGATTATTTCTTCTGACAGAAAATCGCTTTGAAAATGTTTGTTTATTGTAACGTTGATTACTCAATCCTTGTTTGTATAACTTGTATAGAAATAATATTTCATTGATGATACGTTAAGCTTAAAAAATATATTAACGTAAACATTTATTATTATCTACAAATTTATGGGTTGCCTAAAGAAAAACGCTGACATTCACATTCTATTAATATCAAAAATGCCACTTTTTATCAATATGATAACATTTTTAAAAACAATTATTGCCTCAGCATAACCAGAATGTGCTCATTTGGAAAAAGGATAAATTTCAAATCCTTAAATCCACAAATCCGAACCCGAATTTTCCAGCTACACCATTCTCTTTTGTTTGCCGAGCTTGCGACGCGCAGCCAAACCAACTATAAGTAAATTGAGCAATTTTCAATACACGTATCGTGAAACGCAAGCATTCTTTGCCTTTTCCGATGCGAGAGCCCGAGTTACGACTTCCTCTCAGCACCACGAAAATTGATTTGACCAAGAACGTCTTGAACACCGGCGTATCGATACGCGTTTCGTTTTTACAACTGCAATAAAAACAGAGATGTGCTGTGCTGCGAACACAGCCGGTCCAATATCCCCGGTATCACGGTTACCAGACAATAAATTTTCATAAATATACGGCGAGGAAAACCGATACCGATTTACGATTCACACAATAACCGTCCGCAGTTCTTGGGATAAATAAAACTGAAGTTAAAAAGGAAACTATGTTACGTAAGATCACTCGACGTGATTTTACGTCGGTGACTTAAGACAATTGTTTATAAAAATAAGCCGGAACGCATCGAAGATTAGTTTCTATTATAGATCTTGGCTACGGCTGCAACAGACTTTTTTTTCTATTCCAATCATATGAATAATTTTAGATTTTTCATTAATACTGAGCACTTCACGGTTTATTTTTGATTTAGAAGTCATTTTAAAATATTTTACAATTTTACAATTACTTGCTTGTATTTAAACGAATTTATTAAATATGACAACAGACAAGCACCATCTTCTCCGGTAATTCTGAAAGAACCAACAAAATTCACGAAGCACGTGTCCCGAATTAATCAATTTATTGTGAGGTGAAGGGTGATCCGGCAGTAAACACACTGTTTACTATCAAATAAATTTCCGAAATTCTAACATTGTTACCCTATCAGTAAAAACCGGAAAGACCAAATGCTGTTAATAAAATACCAATAACATTCTTTGATGGGAGGAAATTTTACAGCCCTATTTTAAAATTTATTTATACACATTTTCCAAAAATTCGAAGTCTCTCCTCTAAGCCAAAGTGTTTCAAGTGGATTTTTTATTGTTATCCTTGCCAATGTTGAAATGGCATTATATTAACGGATTTATCTACTGGTGACGAATTGCATCGCTACTGAACAGCAAAGAGATCCACCCTATATCCACCCTATATCCACAATACTTGACACCACTGCCAGATTGACACAATATACACAAACACAGTCGAACTTCGATAATTCGAACCATGACTTGTCACCAAAAAAGTTTGAGACTTAGAGTTATTTAATAAAATACATAATCTACATATAAATACTCATTTGAAGGTGGTTGCTGCAACTCATTCTCCATCATACCATTTTCGCTGTCATCTATATTTTCGAGCTGTAGATATTCGGATCTGTAGAGTTCGACAATATCTCCATCTGTGCGAAACTATAACAATATCACAATATCGTCATCTACATGAAGAAAATGATAAAAGGTGAGACCTTGTTGTGTATTTCTGAAACTTCTCCATGCTTCATATTCCATTTATAGATGAATTTCTTCTTTATTTCTTTCCCTTACGCGTTCGTTTATAAAAAATCAAAGGAATTTCATCACCTTCTTCCCCCTCAGAATACCGACCAAAGGCAACTTTTTTAAAACAACTAGAAATTGTCTCAGATATTTCATCAACAGAGTCCATTAGTGTAATGTTTTTTTTTGTTTTCTTCAAAACATTTATTAGATTTCTTTAAATTCTGCCATTTTAGTTACATTTTAAATTTTGTATGACACCTTGATCCAAGGACTGCAACTTTGATGTCATATTCGGGGGGAAAAGGCAAGTTTGATAAATTATAACCTATGTTGGATATTTTTATGATGAGCCGGACAATTGTCAATGAAAAGAATAATCTTTCTTCCCATGTGCCCAAACTTATTGTCTAATTTTATCAGCCATTTTTCAAAAAGTGATCCTGTCAACCACTCGACACCTCCAAAGCAACGAGGTTGATTGCTTCTACCTATCAAAAGCAATTTCAGTTTTTGTGATCCATCCATGTTTGCGGCAAGCTTCAATGTAATTCTCTGTCTACTGTGCTTCCAATCATGGCACTTCTGTTTTTTTTATTTTCGATTAAGGTGTTATCTGTGAGACATTTAAAAAATAGACCTGTCTCATCCGCATTAAATACGTCCCGTGCTTGATAATCTTCTAACAAGTGGGATAAAACATCACGTTTCTATTTAGTACAATCTTCTTCACCCACATCATTGCTTTCGCCACATGCCTTTTTATAGCCGATTCCACATCTTAAATGCATACACGTGTATCAGAAAGTGAACTTTAAAACTGAATTTTCACACTTGATTAAGAATCTAGTATCGACGCCAAAAGTCTTGGCTCAAATTTAAACAGCGAAACACTGAAGATAATACAGTGATTGCATCTCTATTCAAGTCAAACTTGAGTCAAGACATTTGGCTTACTCATCGAAGATTCACTAACAAAATATCATCGTAAAACTAGGAATAAAAACCGAGATAATTCAGGTTTTCCCCAAAAATTCGACTTATGGAACTTGACGCCAAATATTCTGTTCGAGTTATGGAGATATTCGAGTACTAGAAGTTCGATTTATCGCGTAAAAAGTATACATAATTTTCGGTCTTGATGCTATTGCCAACTATTTGATTCGAGTTATAGAAAATTCGAGTTACCGAAGTTCGACAGTATATCGAAAGCTTTTGACCGTATTAATCATTCATTACTATTTTAAAAGCTAAATACGTTTGCTTTTAGTGCACCCCTTCTCTCCCTAGACTCATCTTACTTAAGCAGTCGAATGCAGTACGTCTTCTATAATAGTTTCAAATCTCGGCTGTGCTATGCAACCTCCGGAGTTCCACAAGGTTCCAACTGAGTCCATTGCTGTTCCTACTGTTCATAAACGACTTGATTGAGGAAACTAACTGTCATTAATGTGTATGTATTTGCGGTTGACCTTAAATTCTACACATCGATAAAGACAGTCTTGGTGTGTTCCTAACGACGTGCACTTGAATACTACTAAATGTAAGGTTGTCAGTTTTACAAGAAGAATCAAGTCCGTTTTTTTTAACTATTCACTTGATGGAGCACCTCTTACACGAACTTCAATAGTCAAAGAGTTGGGTATATACTTCGACTCTTCGTTTACCTTTTGATCGCATAGCGAACATACTGTATCCTCCGCAATGAAAATGCTTGGTTTCTTGATTAGAACCACTCCTCCAAGTAAATATTCTTATGCCTCTTTACTGCACGTCTGTTAGGTCCGAGTTGGAGTACGGTTCTGTTATTTGAAATCCTTTCTAGACTTCACATAAATTAGCGCTGGAGAAAGTATAAATACAATACTAGGGGGTTATGACTACCCTCCTAGGGGTTATGACTATCGGCCTCTACTGTTTAGACTTGATATTGAATCCTTGGAAGTAAGGCGCCCGCTGTTACTTATAAAATCCCTTCCACTTAAGGGGATAATGCTAACAGCACAGAACTTACTTAGTTAATATATCCAGTATTATAGTTAGTGTGTAGATTAGTGTAAGTATTTTCTCTATTTTCTATTTCACCTATTTTTATACATAGTTTTGTTTCAAGTTGGTATACAGCCTTGTATTTCACCTAATGTTTTTTCTTTGTTTACAGAATGAAACAAAAACTTGCAAAGCTACTACACTTTCCGTTAGCACTTATCTTATGTAGCTTAAATTGCATACGAGGTGTGTAAATTAAGTAATGAGACAACGTAGTGTTTGATATGGCAACACGGGAAGCACGGGGCATGGAGGGGCGACAAGTGGACATTGTAATATGCGTTCAGTGCAAGTTTGAACTCGATCAAGTCATTTGGTTGTCCGTTGTCGTTTTTTCCGTGAACCCGGTTTTCGTAGTGCGTTCTACAAATGAAAAACATTAATTTCGAGCAACGGTGTGCTATCAAGTTTTGCTTCAGACTTGGGCAAAGTGCAACAGAAACTTTTGCAAAACTTCAACAGGCCTACGGAGACAGTGTTGTGTCAAAAGCCCAGGTTTTTCGGTGGTTTGACATTTTCAGAAGGAAGAGAGTCGATAGGAGATGAGCCACGCAGCGGAAGGTCTTCAACTGCAAGAACCGATGGCAATGTCGACAAAATCCGCGGTCTTGTGCGTTCAGATCGTAGGTTGACGATCAGAATGATCGCGGAACAGTTGAATTTGTCTCACACCATCGTTCATCAAGTTTTGACCAACGAATTGGGAATGAGAAAGTCTGCTCGAAAATGGTTCCAAAAAACATTTCGCGGGAACAAAAGGACATCAAGAGAGAAAGGTGCCTTGGCATTTTGGAATCGATTGAAAATAATGAAAATTTTTTGTAACGTGTCACTACTGGTGATGGGAGCTGGGTGTTCGAGTATGACCCGGAAACAAATCGCCAGAGCATGGGATAGCACACTGCAGGCTCTCCAAAACCCAAGAAAGCAAGAATGAGCAAATCAAAGATCAAGAGCATGCTGATTTGTTTCTTGATTGCCAGGGAATCGTTCACAAAGAGTTCGTGCCTCAAGGTCAGTCAGTTAATCAACATTTTTTCGAGAGGTTCTCGAAAGACTCTGAAAACGGGTCATGCGTCTGAGACCAAACATCAAGAACGATTGGATCCTGCAGCATGACAATGCGCTTTGTCACACAGCAATTTCCATAAACGGTTTTCTGGCCAGTAAAAATATTTCTGTGGCTCCTCAGCCTCCTTATTCATCTGACTTGAGTCCTTATGACATTTTTCTCTGCCCAAGATTGAAAATTCATCTGAAGGGACATCATTTTGGGACACTCGAAAACATTCAAATGGCTGTAACCGACCAGCTAAAGGCGATTCCAATATCCGAGTTCCAGCACTGCTATGAGGAATGGAGGAACCGTCTCCAACGCTGTGTGGCTTCCCAAGGGAGTTATTTTGAGGGAGACAACGTTCAATTGTAATTATATTCAAATAAAAATATTTAAAAATATCAGTCTCATTACGTTATTTACACAACTGCGTTTTTTTTTCCTTATATTTATATTATTATTTCATAAAGGAAATACCTAAATATAATCAATTTTTTTAATGTTAAATGTATGTTTTTTTAGGTGAACAGCAATGGAATCCTGTCTTTCCAAACTGAGATACCTCAATTTTTCAATTCCGAATTCCCTTTGGATTACGCCATCATAGCTCCCCTCTATTCCAACGTGGACACAACATCCGCTGGAAGGATATCCTACACCGAAACGGATGATCCCACTACTTTAAAGACAGCAGCCGAAAAAATTCACGATTACTTCTTGCACACAGACGACTTTTACCCCACCAGTGTATTCTTAGTGACGTGGGAAAACGTCGGTTACTATCGAAATGGTTCGGATAAACTAAACACTTTCCAAGTGGCCGTCATCAGTAACCACGACGACAGTTACGTAGAGTTTTTATACCCAGAAAATGGAATACAATGGTTACAAGGTACTGGGGACGGTTCGGGATTACCAGACGCAAGAGCGCAGGCCGGGTTGATAGCTCCTGATGGTAGATATTACCTACTACCGGCTTCTGGTACAGATAGAGCTATCTTACTGACGAGGTATTTAAACATTTGAATAGGTAACTGACCAAATTTTGGTTTTGTGATTATTTGCTTTCAGCTGGTCGAACATCGACGTGCCGGGAAATTGGTTATACAGAGTTGGAATTGTTTTCGATGAGAACAACGTAGAAATACCAGATTTCCAAATAGAAGGCAAGTAGGTTTATTACATCCTTTATCGCATTTATGCAACTTTTCGGACGTAGATCAAACATAATAATGTGTATCAATGACTTTATACAACCGCTACGTCAGATAAGAAATAACCCGCATATAAAAGCGGGAACCATAAAGTCACAAACGAAGCATCACAAGTACATACGCTTCTGATAAAGCGGAACTATACAAACATTAAACAAACGCACGCAAAGAGAATTCATGAATCATAAAAGACAACAATCATATGTGACAGTATCAACGTCACTTTAGAGAAAACATTGGGAGCAATGATCCAGCAAAATATTAATCATATGAAAATGAAATTACAGGTGATAAGGTACTTTGGGCTATATAATGCAAAATGCATTTATTTATTTTCAACAAAACCGTTTATCGTTAATTGAAAAGGTATGGATAAATCCCATACGAATTCTTAGAGATTATTATTATTATTAAAGAAGAAATCCAATAAAGCACATCCTGTCGAAGTGATGCAAATAAAAGCAAAACTTTTAAATGAATTGTTTCTTTGAAAAGATTTTATCTACAATATACTACAGAAATCGTATCGGAATAAAAGCCGCTTTACCACAGTGGCTCTTCTAACTTGCTTTTGGCAATGAATCGGTCAAGATACTCACTTGTGCTTTTAGTCCTAAGTCCGCCTCCTGGGTTACATTATTTCATTACCCCTCATTTTATGTCTTTATTCAATCAACAACACGAACCTTTCCAAAACTTCAGTACCTACTTGATTTTCCCATCTATCTTTAGGTTTTCATTTTGGTTTGGTTTCTACAGATTTCCAATTTGATATATTCTTTATTGAGAACTCGTAGTACGGTTCTCCTCTTTAAATACACCGGAAATATCCTAGTCCTTATGCTTTTATAAAGTCTCCATCTTATATGATCTCTCTCGTGCATTTTTTCAGGAACAAAATTTTTCATAATATTTTAACACATTATACAAGAATCGTTGATAAATACCAACGATCCCTATTATAAAAATTTATTTCTCAAGAAAATAAAATATGAAAAAAAAAGATTTCAAATTTTCACACTTGCCTTATTTCAACAAGAATTCCAGTAACTGCAAGTTACCTCCAAGAACAGTAAACTACATACACATGAGTTTTGTTGCGATATCGTCCTTAAATGCAACATTAATATGCTGTTAACTAAAGGACTGGCATATTTGGTTTTCGGTATGAATTGAGAAAATGTCTCGCATCTCAAGAATATGAGTCGTTAAGGTGTATACAAGATTACAACAGTTATTTCTCTACATATACAACGCCTACACTAGGGTGTCACATTGTTTCATTTAGGGTCGCTTTTGTATAACATATTTAGAAATCGTTTAATAACATTTTGAAATCGCGAAGTACTGACGCACGTGGAATACGCTAAATATTTATAAAATAATTAGTTGATGACTTTTATTATATTCCCAGCACCGGAGTACAGCCCCCCAAAAACCTGTTCAGAATCTTCTACCCATTGCCACAGTCACGCAAAATGTGTCGATTATATAGACGGGTTTTGCTGTGGATGTAACAAGAATTATTATGGAAATGGTAAATTTTGCGTTAAAAACGGTAAGTAATAGATTAGTCTATATTTTTTAATTAAAAAAGTAAACTTGAAAATTGGAAAAAAGAAATAGAAATAATCCTTTGAGCTATCAACCTTAGTAGAACAGAAAGCGGGAACTAATGCAGTAAACTTTTACTTAGTACAATAGAAGGATGATCATTTAACATCTATCATTTAAAGACTATTGTTATATTTTTGTTACAGCATCAAAATTTCTTTTGATTTCTTTCTAGAAACATTAAGTTAAAACGTTCAACATAACCTTTCAAAGTTAATATCAATGAACCTTAATAAGCCGCTTAATGATTGAACATAAAATCAATGCTAATACATTTTTTTAATTAAAATGACCTCATTTCGTAAATTATTCAATTTCAGACGTTCCCTTACGAGTAAACGGTAAAGTTAGCGGCGAAGTTAATGGAATATCCTTTTCGAATCTGGATCTGCAGTGTTACGTTGTAATGAAAGATGCCAGAATATACACAGCCATCTCTAAAGTACCTATCGAGCTGGGTTTCTCAACGCAATCACTCCAGATTTTGGGCAGCACGATCGGATGGATATTCGCCAAACCACTAGGTGAAGCTGTGAACGGCTTTCAAGTAACGGGCGGCATTTTCAACCATACCGTAGAATTCACATCCCTAAATACTGGACATAGTTTGACCCTAAGGCAAACGTATTTTGGTTTGGATGTGTTCGATAGGTTGAAAATGGAGGTGGTGTTGGAAGGGACATTACCTACTTTACCAGAAGATTCCAATGCAACGATAGCCGAATACCAAGAGCAATATTCGGTAACTGGTTTGGGTGTGATACAATCCTTGTCGAGTAGGGTGTTGAAATACGACGATTCCTATGGGACTAGTGTGGAATTGCCATTCAAAATCAAGCAGGATTTGTTATATGATTATTGCAAACAGACGACTCCTCAACCTGGAACAACGTGGAAATTAAAGGTCGGAAAGAACTTTATCAGTTACGAAGGACGAGAGCAAATTATACGCTTCGGATTAAGCAACAAAATCGGACCGTTAGAAGGTGATTTTTACTTTTAAAATGATTTATGTCACTATTTGACGTATCCATTTTCAGATATTGATCCCTGTGAGGAAGGTAAGCTAACATGCATAACCAACAGCTCATGCGTGGTGGAAGGGGACTTGTTTAGATGCATCTGCAATCCTGGTTTTCAAGAGATCGAGAGCAATGGTGAAGTACAATGTATAGATATTAACGAATGTCAAAGAGGTCAGCACAACTGTGATTTAAATGCGTTGTGCATCAATGAACCTGGTACCTACAGGTGTCAGTGTAAATCCGACTACGTTGGTGATGGTAGAGCTTGCAACCCGGCATCATCTTGCGCCAATGTAACGTGCCCGGAAAATGCCGAATGCATTCAAACTGACGTAGCAAGGTGCGATTGTCTGCCCGGTTTTGCATTCACGGGGCGGGAATGCGTAGCGATGAAAGCCCATAATTGTTACTACAATAATAATTGCTCGCCTCTCGGTTACTGCGCCTTGACTCCCGATGGTGACTATAAGTGTTTCTGCTTGCCGCAGTTCAAAGGTGACGGTTATACGTGCGTCACTGAAAACGAGTACGTCGAAATGACGACAGAAGTAGTAGAAGAAACTGAAGCAACTGAAACAATTCCAGTCACCCCCACAACTACAGCTGAGACAAAAGAAATAGAAGGACAACAATCTTCAGAAGATCAAGCACCCATTCCGGAAAAGGACACTGAATGGGTAGAGGAAAAATGTATATTTGGTAAATGCTGGTGCCCTCAAGGACACGAAAAAATACCGGATAGCGTGTACTGTAAAAAGGTCGTAACGGAAATGCCATCATTGCCAACTGAAAATTTTGAAGAAGGTAATTTTTATATCTTTCAGACAAGTCGGATTCCTGATAAATTTGACAACATAAACAGTAAATTTATACCTGTTATATATGTATCAGATACTTCTGACGCGTTCATATCTTCATCTAAGATGTTCAAAATAGGTGTTTGTAATAACCATAAATCAGTTAAATGGCCATCCTTTACTTTCCCAAATTTTTCCTTCTTTTCCTCTTGACAAGATTTACTCCAGTTTTTACTTTGATCCGCAAACAACAGGGACGGCAGGTAATAGTCACTGTAGTTCGTATTCTAGTTGAACGATGAATGATCAATACAATGGAAGCAACGATCCCACAGACTAGCGTGCGCAACCTGAGCAACTTGTATTCCATTCTCGGAGTAAATTCATGGTCCTTGTTAATTTTTCTCCTCTTTCTACTACTATATATATAATATACATTTTAATCGTTTAGTTCGCCAACATCGAGGTGCCGGTCGAGGTGGTCCTATGTAATAGCCTCCTGGGTCACCCGACCTTGCTTGTGGGGGGGTTATAGAGATCACGGTATACACCAACGACACAATTGACTTAGATGATCTTCGTAACCGCGTTGAGGCAGCTACGGCGACAATTCGACGGCAAGACCAAGGCCTAGTAAATTATGCTAATTCATGGATACGTCGAGCGGGACTTTGCGCTCAACAACACGGCGATAGCTTTGTACAACTAGTGTGAAGTAGATTCCATGAAATACATAAAAAAATTGTTTAAATTAATAAGCTTAATCACCACTTAAAAATTAAAAAAATAAAAACTCTCTTATTATGCAACTTTGTTAAGATATTTTTACGTTAATCACCGTATTTTAAGATGTTTAATCACCCCTTGAAAATAAAATCACGAGACCGTAAACAGCCTGTATATAACTACATATCCCAAACGCTTTTCAATTACTAGTCTTCCTTTTTTGTTAACCAAAGTTGCTGTTCCAGATTCCTGTAATATTCTGAGAAATTGCGATATCAATGCCGATTGCTTATTTTCCGCGTCTGGGGTGTACAGTTGCGTGTGTAAACCAGGATACAAAGGCGATGGCTACAAATGCGAAATCTTAGAGCAATCGTGCCTGGACGCTAATATCTGTGACGCCCGAGCAAGTTGTCAGTTTGACGCTTATGGTAGAGCGGTATGCGTGTGTGGAGAAGGTTACCAAGGGGACGGACTTACGTGTCTTCCTATAGGTAAATCATATTCCATTTCAAAAATGTTAACTTGACAATAATTTCCTTTTCCAGCCATTTGCACCAAAGACGAGGACTGCTTACCGAATGAAGAATGCACGTACGATCATAACACCCAAACCTACGAATGCCTATGCAAGGAAGGCATGATAAGAGATAGTCAACAACAATGTGTTGCCATGGAGGAAAACTGTGGTGGCGGAGTATGCGTCGAAAACGCAGAGTGTCTTTACGATGCCGATTATCAAACGCACTATTGCGCCTGTAAGGCTAATTTCAGCGGTGACGGTATCACAGAATGCAAGCCTAAACCTCTTGGTTGCGACATATTAAATAATTGCGGTCTCAACGCTGAATGCAATTACAACGTCACCAGCAGCATGTATGAATGCGAGTGTTCATCCGGTTATTTAGGTGATGGTTTTATTTGCCACCAAGAAAGAGATTGCCACATGGATCCCAGCATGTGTGACGCGAACGCTCGATGCGTCACGAATGCTATGAGGAAATACATTTGCGAATGCAATCCTGGTTACCTTGGGAATGGAACATCTTGCAAAGAAATTGCAAAGTATGGAGGAAACTTTTTACTACTGAATCAAGGAATGGCTACGTTAAAGATTCCTTATGAGATTACGAAGAAAAACAGACCCAGACCGATACAAGTGCAGATGCAACAAATAGCTGTAGGATTAGACGCTGACTGTTTGGAGGGAAGATTTTATTGGAGTGATATATTAGGTAGGAGAATCAGAAGTGCCACTTTAAATGGTACTGATAAGAAGGATTTTATAAACCATGGTAAGTACACGAACCTCCTAGATGATATTCACACCGCATGTTGTAAGAAAACACAGTTTACTTTTTAACGCATAATGATTACAGGGGTCGGTTCACCAGAAGGCATGTCTATCGATTGGATATCCAGAAACATCTACTGGACAGATTCGACTAACAGAACCATCGAAGTAGCCAACATCGATAAAAGACTAACAAGAACCCTAATTACCGCCAACTTAAATAATCCTCGGGGTATAGCAGTACATCCGCAAAGAGGTAAAATTTTCTGGAGCGACTGGGATCGGAAACACCCAAAGATCGAGTGGGCCAACGCTGACGGTTCTGACAGAGAGGTATTCTTAAACGGGAGTGCGATTGGATTACCGAATTCGTTGACAATAGATTTCGATACGGAACATTTATGTTACGCCGATGCAGGAACAAAATCGATTCAATGCGTTGATATTGATACTAGAATTAGAAGAATAATCGCAGTTAACTGCTCGTATCCGTTTGGAATTACCACCACAAGAGATAAGATTTATTGGTCAGACTGGTTAACGTAAGTAGGATAACATTGATCTAAAACTAAAACACTTTTATAAACGAAATGTTAACCTAATCAACTTAAAAAATAACTTTCAGATCTTAAATACCACCATACCGTAACTTGTTCACTTCAGGTTATATTTTTTTGATCAAATGCAATACGGATACAAGTTACAACCCCAACAAAACACTTTAAAACCCCTCTACATGTATATGAAATTATAATTTTTTAATTTGACAGCCATAGTTATCGAACATCTTTCAGTCATTCTTAGAATTAGCTAAACCAATAGTGCTTTAAAATTGAAGAAGATATGATATGTAATTTTATAGCAAATATATTGCCCGATTTCTCGATATTGCCCTTGATATGCAACAAACTTTTAAAAAATGGCTTGCACTTTTTTGTAAAGGCAACACCTATGCCCACATAGAAACCGGGGATTGCTTTGTGAATGGCAACCGCGCATTCGAGTCTCACTGACGAGAGATATCCAGTCGTAGTGTATCATAAACAAGCAAGGGTACGCGCGCATGTCCGTTCAATCACGTAATACCGCGTAATTTTTCTGTACTCTCAGATTATGGTAAAAAGTAAAAAGTTTTTTTATAATCATTTTGTACCTGCTGTACCTGCAGGAGAACGAAAAATTAATTCTATGTAGGAAAATAAACAACGATTCTTATTAAATTAAACAAAGGAAATATAAACTCTACAATTATACAAAATAAATTGAACTTGGTGTCTAAACATTACCATATCTCATACTTAACAACAGCCTAACCTTTTTTCCGGCGTTTTCTCTTTTAAACTCGTTCAGTTCGGACTACGGTAATTAGAGAAACGCGTAAGCATATCATTTTATTCAAAAAATTGCATTCCAAATCATCGGGGAAATTAAAATATTAACCTGACAGAAAACACAAAATATTATATAACAATGTGTGGTCATGAAATTGGGCGTAATGTAAACAATCGCCTGATCACCCAATACGTTCGTTTTGCCTATTCAGTGATTGTAAACTAACATTACTTGTTCAGTCACTACATTACATTTTTCCCAACTTTATAAACGCACCATAAGATTATACCCTAAATAAAATTTAAAACTCCCCTCTGTCGGACTATCGGTCACCTTAGCGACGGTGCCATCTAAGTTAAGCCGCTTTTGGAGTAACTAAACATGTAAACAAATCGCGGAATCGGATTTTGAATTTAAGACGTAAAATTTCTTTTAAGGGAACAATGAAGTCATTTTAAAATAATATTACTATTAGCTCCTACAATTGTAAAAAGAACAAGATATGCAATAAAAATACCACTGAAAATAATTTTATTTAAATAGATTTTCATCTGTTAGCAACTTATGTAAACACATATGGTGATCAGAAGGAAAATTAAAGCGCAACATATCCTTCCATGTTCTAGAAAACTGTTAACTTTAGAACGTAATTGGTACTAATTATTTAAAGCTAGACCAAGTTTGATTTATCCATAAACTATATCAAGTGTTTACATAGTCTTGAGTTTTAAATAAAGAAACTCGAAGCTATAATATTTTTTTACAAGCACAGTAAGTTTTTAAGTGTATATTTATCCACAAATCATAACCTCTACACTTCAATTTATTTACAAGTTTCTTACCTGAATCTATATTCTATGTGCATGAATCACAAGATTTATTATCAAATTAAGAAAAATATATACCGCTCACAGAAACAAAACAAGGTAGCAAAAGATTAAACTTAAGGTCAACTATTTTTCACCGATGCGATGATAGCGAAATAAACACCCAAGGAAAATGGGTGCCATAGAGAATAGCTTAAATCATTGCTCAATGGCGGTCGTTCAGGTAAAATCTATGATCGTGTTTTTATACCTAATCAGGGATAATATAGTAAGGATAGTTGGGTCACTTCACGTTAACATTGTGTGCCTATCCTTCTGGTGGTCTGCGAACCCAACTAAAGAGACTACCGCGCCAAATCTCATATAATTCGAACTTGACAGACAGCATAATGCCAACCAAAATTCTATTCATTCTTCTATACAAGCTTTTTTCGCACAATGTCATTCCTAAAATGTACCAAATTTTTAAGTAGCACATGTTCTATAATTCTGTTCAGAAAGTGAGCCCACAAGTTGCGCAAAAACACGCATTCGATTAACGTAATCCCGAAAGTTATGTTTACAATTGGAATTAACTTTTTTGCTTACCAGACGGAATACAATAAACACACTGTTCGGATTACTCCTGCCGCACAAAATTGTTAAATCTACTTATTTTTCAAACACCATAACGCACCAACCAGCTTTAACAATAACTTTATTCACGTACTACTTCTACAATAGCAATTTATAGACTAAAGACTCTGAAGGAAAACAATTCGCTCTATCATTAATTTACTCTACTCAACAAAAACATAGCCATTAGGAATATGATTACACTAAAAAGTACAGTCGGATCAGGTACCTGTCGAATTAAGGATAAAGGAATTGTAAAACAAATTTAAAATATTCAATGCAGACTTCTAGAATTTACACTCCTACACTCAGAGGCCTCTATTAGTCGAGTAAACCCTGGTTTACATCAAGGTATACTATTGCCCCCCCCCCCCTCAACCTAATAATAATTTTTGTTTAATTTCATGCCAACTCGAATTTAAATTTATCATATATTGCGCTGCCATCTCAATTAAGCCGCGTAATACGGAACTAAATTGATAAAGAACACCTAAACATAATATAGGTTCGTTCGATTTGGCCAAGGCGTTATACAGCCAAACGCATGCTTTCTATTCGAAAATAGATCAGTTTGAACAGAAAATAATTACTGCACTTGTGCATGCAAAGCGAACAAATTTAATAAAACTCTGGACTTACCCCTCTCGGACATTATGCTTAGCACTTTGCTCCTCTCAATTATTTCTTGCGCATACAGATGTCTTTCTTGCCATCTAGACTACAAGCAAATCTGTGTCCTGTAATTTTAACCAGTACCTAACAGAGGACGCCGTCAGGCTTTTATTGAATTTTATAAATAAAATACTCAATTTTGAATGGAAATGTTAAAATAAATTTAAAATCAATATAATAATGTTCTCATTTATTTTGAGAATGTATTTGTTCAAATAACTGTGAATCTTAATGCAACGATTTTCGAAATCTCTAATAAAATGTTTATATATTTACAAAAATTAGCCCCTCTTAAAAAATATTTATAATTTTGTGGCATCATGTGCCACCAGAGAATTAGAATCTTTTCCTTTTTAGAATTTATATATTCCTATATATTAGATAAACATCAAAATTATTTACCTTCAAAACCATTTGCAATGTGAATCTCTTTTTTTTAGAAAAAAAATCGAACAAGTGGACAAAGCAACATTGACTCGACTGAAACCACTAATCATACCCATGGCTGGTGGAAGCAATAAACTTTACGAAGTAGTAGCTGTAGGGGAAAGGTGCCCAGGTTTGATTAGTGTATGTCAATATCACAAAGAGCAGTGTCCAGGAAACCACATATGCGTACCAGATGGTAAAGGTAGTCGAAGATGCCTATGTGGTAGAAGTATAGATTCAACAAATGAAGCAACTACTTGTACTGATTCATAGTACAACAAAAGAAACCAACAATTAAACGTATAAATTAAAAACAGATATTACACCATTATTTAATTTAATTGCATTGTAGAATTTAGTAATTAATATTTGTGACAATTATTGAATTAAAAAAAAAAGAGTACAAGAAAAATTGTTATACTTTATACAAATAAATAAACAAAACTTAATATTACGTTGCTGATTGTGTAGTTGGTGTTGCTTCTTTCCTTTCCCCTTCCCTTGGAGAATGTTCAGGCGATGGCTCAAACGACTGCTTATGTTTTAAGAGATAAGCAGCCAATGCGTTGATTGGCTCTGGTGGCCTTTCTTTAGCTAAATATGACAGTGCTTGTAAAAGAATTGGAACCACCGTTTGATCTAAGTATTGTCGTGTTGGTAAAGATGCTAGATCAACTCTAGTCTTCTTAACTTGAACGTCTTCCATGCCTGTTCGGACAAGAAGTAAATTCTGTAAAAACAAAAGAAAATCGATGTTACTATGAATGTAAACACTTACACTAGAAAAGAACTTGATCTTTTTTTAATACAAATATATATTTAGTATTTCACAACCACATGCTCTTAATCTAATATGAAACTTGTAAAATACAAACATAACCTTAATAGTTAAGCTTACCTTGAATAATTCACAAAGTCTTTCAGATTCAAATTTATTGCAGTGCCCTTTTGTTATATCTTCCTCTTTGTTTAAAGATTTTTCGGAATGTTTATCTTTAACAAACACGGCTATAACAAGAGTATTTTGAATTTGTTTACAATACAACTGGAATTTGGTAAATGATAGATTACAACGGATCAATTTTGAAGGCGTCAAGCGACAAACGCCTTTATGCCAACTTATTTTCAGCTGTCAAGTTGCATAGCACGCGTGACGTTTATACTCACTTTGAAGCTTCGTTTTACTAAATTGACCGCTGTTCAACATTTTCGACAGCTTCTTCTCGAATTTACTCATTGGCCTCTCCGAATTTAATTCTGTTCCGTCTAAACGTTCTCCCATTTTTCTCACAAAAAAGGCGACAAAGAAATGACAACCTGGTTTAACAAAAATCTAAGGTAATGAGATTACGGTGTGAAGAATGAAGGTTGTTATTAAAAGTAAGTTTAATTTAATAAGTATTGCATTTAATTGTTCAGGATATTTTTCTTTATGTAGATTGGACTGGTGTAGCAACTTGGAAATGGATTGCCAATGATGATAATTGTGGTATATGCCGAATGCCATTCGATGGATGCTGTCCTGACTGCAAATTACCAGGAGATGATTGCCCATTAGTTTGGGGTGAATGTTCACATTGCTTTCATATGCACTGCATTGTAAAATGGCTACAATCCCAACAAGTTAATCAACAATGTCCAATGTGTCGACAGGAATGGAAATTCAATAATAAATGAAGAACATTTTAAAGGTAATTTAAATGTATTTATAGTATTTGAATTTATGCTTTTGTTTTTGTATTTTTCTTTTAAATGTAATTTGTTTTTAAAGTTATATATTTTTTCTATAATTGATATAGTGAATAGTATTTTTATTTTAATAAATATTTTATATTTGTGTTAATATTTTGTTTATTCTTTTCTGTTAACATAAAATGTCCTGATTGAAGTTTAATAATTTCAGAAATTGTCTGCTAAATATCATTCCAGCTTATAATAGCACTATAGTGCTATTATAAGCTGGAATGATATTTGTATTGTATTGTAATGATATTTGTATTTAGTGTATACTAAATACAAATATTCTTACTGTAAGTAGAACAGAATTTGTTTTCATAAGTTACTAACACCATACATGAAATATTAATGGTGAGATTGCTTTCACGATTTTATCAAAGGCGTTGTTCTGTGGGTAGGTAAAACATTAATATCAGTCGTCCATTAGGAAAAGAAAGGTTAGAATGTCAGGTCAGTCACGATGTTACTCTCGCAATTAAAGGTTACGATACTGATTACATAATTCCTACCGTAAGATCTATCGACCGCTAAATAAGGTGTATCTCATTTTCTGAAATACTAGCTCGCTATATGTAGAAATTTCGAAATAGTTAAACATTAAACGTACTGCTATAAAAACGCGGAGAATGAGGGATAAAGTCCATAGCATATTTAAGCATACCGGCAGTTTACGAAAATGAAATAGATTACTTAACAATAGGAAGTATGGTGGTATTTATTACTAAACTGATTGCATATTGTATACCTCCGGAGGTGAGCCTATCATATTAATTACTTTTTTACTTTAACCATAGATACTCCTGTAGTAGAAATGAGCAGTGTTAAATTTTTACAACGTTACAGTGCCGCTATCTACTTTTCACCCGAACTACTAAGAGACGCGAAAATTTAAACCGTTTATTTTCAATTTAAATGAAGCCATTTATATTTTGCAACTTATAGAACACACATAGAGTGACAAAATCGAGGTTTAAACGGTAACTCCCTTACTATTCAAAGTCCGATTTTGCAACTTTTTATAGGTGAATAGAGTATCTTGTTTTTCATGCTTGTTGTTTAACGGTGAACTTTAGTGGTGCTCTAAGGGCGTGACAAAACTGAGGGCTAATCTCACGAATATGGGTCGAGTTGGCATTGCCACTCAGCTAGATAGAGCTTATAGACAATCAGTTGAGAAACATAATGAACAGGTAGAGAAAAATAGATATATTTTGTCAAAAATTATTGATTGGATAAAATTTTGTGGCGAACTCGAACTGGCACTTTGGTGACATGACGATTCTGAATCATCAAACAATCCTGGGATTCTTAGAGGGTTAATTGATTTAATGGGCAGCGTGGTTGGCGCAATTGAGGAGCATGTTGAAAGCGATAGTTTTTTTATTGACACAAAGAGAATTCATTTTCATTCATATTAAAAACTTTAATTCGAATATTATAGACAAGTTTGTAAGATACAAAAACCGTCACATGGACTGTAATTAGTCTGTAATTAGTAAAATTAAGGTAAGAATTTGACATTAATTTTGAGTAATTGTTTGTGCATTCCTAAAGTTAATAAGTTAACTTTTTTGATTATTGATTTGTTAATTATATTTAAATTATGGCTTATTTTGAAGATTGCTGCAAATATGCTCGGGCAATCATGCGTCTGAATACTAACAGTGTCATGGTTTTCTCAATATGACAATACAATAGGTACGCGTTTACAATAGCTGCATCAATGATATTGGTGAAAATGGGAAAATACCACTTTTTTTCCGCGAATTTTTATCCTAATATACTTATTGATGTTCCAACCTGCTGCAATATTTTCTCTTTTAACATTTTCATTAGTTCCAAACTAGTAAAGAAATTATCTATAAAATACGTGATTTGAAGGATTCTCACATAGCGTAATGTTCTTCATTATAACAGATTCCCCTAGGCCTTGTAATTCACAATCATCAGTTCTTTTCCCTGTATATAATTCAGCGTGTTAACAGTATCCCGTTTCCGCACAACACATTGTCCATTGTTTGAACCCAAATCGAATCGGCTTTCCTCTAATAAACTGTTTGAAATAATGATGTCCGTAATACCGAACCATTTGCTCGTCAATACTTATATTTCTAGCAAAAACTCCATATTTAAGATATCGTTGGTTCATCATCGCCATTAGGGGACTTATTTTGAAACCTGGAGCTTCTGACTTATTAGTGAGAAGGACAGAATCATCATTGAAGTGAATGTTTCTTTTAATTTCTAAATATCTATTTCTCGAAAAACATTTTCTAACAGCCTCAACGATCAAGTCTTCATATTCACATCAATACATTCGCTCTTGTGATGATGAATGCTATCCAGTGAGCAATAAAAATCCTATAAATTTTCTCAAGCAATCTGCTGAAAAAGTAAAAGTGTGCCTGTTGTTCTGAGCAACATATTTGATACTTTGTTCGACTACATAAGATATTATTTTCTCAACAAATAGTGCTAAGATCTCGACACGTGACTTTCTTTTCAGTGAGTCCTTTATTTGAGATCGAGCATTTTCAATATCATCATTATTGCCAAGTATTTCACAAAGTCGGGTCTTATTTTCGGCCATTTTGAAAAACTTTCTCCTCTCTTGATATTTTTTTTTTCATACGTTTTCTTTTGGTGGTGCATTTGTACTTACATAGTCGTTATTAGGTTCCATACAGCTCCTAGAATCTATATTGAAGGCATTCGAATGAATTTCTAGTAGGCCAGGAACGTCTTTGGGACAGTTATCTTCTAATATATTGTCGTCAATATCTTCGATATATGACACCATATCCACTTTTTCAGCAGGAAGTTCAACAATATCAATAGTTGCCTCATCGTCGTCACTTTCCAAAAAACTTGGGTCATTTATAAGATCTTCTAATTCAGCAAGTGTTAAAAATTTCTTGGTACTCATTCTCCTAAAATGCAAAAAAAATCTGTAAAACTAAAAGAGGAGACAAATACTTACCATTGCCCATAATCCCCAAATGGGTATCGTAATAAAATGTTTTAATAAAATCATTTTTTCAAAAAACAAAGGGTTGAGGAAGTAACGTATAGTTACCATAACCTCTAAATTATATATTTATGGACGATATTTAGTTATAATATAAAATCCAAACCAAAAAACTCATGTCTCAAATAAGATAATTTTGTTGTGTTCAACTTACCGATAAATTCCAAATTTGTTTGCTTTTTGTAAAAAAAACCAGAAACAGAACACAAACTATCTGCTTCAAAAAATATCGATTGATAAGTGTAAAATGCCATTGAGCTGTCAGACGGTGGTTATATATTTTTTCGCGCCAAGTGGTTTAGGGGAAAAACCAAAATCCCCAAATGGTCGTTAATTCTTATTTCTTTTACACGGAAATTAATACAATATCCAAATCAATTCAATAAGTCATATTTTTAACTTGCTTTCGGAAAAAAACATTCTTCATCAAATCATACAATACAGTGAGCACGTAAAGGTTGGAATAAATTCACTTATATTATTATTTATTTAGAAAAAGTGGTAAACTGCAATCAACGTACACCTCACACTTAAGATAACCTCACAGAAAATAATCTAAAGGGGTCAAACCCTGGAGATCTGGCCGGCCACTCAATTGAACCCCGTCGACCAATCCATCGCCCAGGGAAAACCGTATTGAGGTACTCACGCACAGGACGAATGTAATGGGCCTGGGCTCCATCTTGCTGATTCCATAAGAAATCGTTTGGTGTGTCAGGATCATCTGGGTCGGGGTATAACGTGGCAAGACATTGTACTGGTCATCTTCTAAAAATTCTAAATATCTGTCACCGTTTAAGGTCCCATCAAATAAAAGGGGCCCCAAAATCTTGTTTTCAACAATTTCGGCCCAAACATTAACTTTTTGAGGATATGACATTCCATTATACAGCGGGAATTTCCCAATACCGACAGTCTTGCTTGTTTACACCTCACACCACCTTCACACGAAAATACAAGTCGTGTTGAAAACTGTGGTCGTTATTG
This sequence comes from Osmoderma eremita, assembly GCA_031763485.1. Taxonomy (NCBI): domain Eukaryota; kingdom Metazoa; phylum Arthropoda; class Insecta; order Coleoptera; family Scarabaeidae; genus Osmoderma; species Osmoderma eremita. Next base: position 810,904 of record JARFOC010000923.1, on the reverse strand, counting down.
CAAAAATTCATGAGTATTCCGCAAAATTTAAGTCGTCTGTCGTGGTCTCCTCATTTACCTAGTTCATGAACCAACTGGACTTTGTAAGGATGCCATTTATTTTCCTTTAAATACTTTAGGAGGGATGATATCTGATTTTCCAAAGCAATACTGCGGCTAGGCTTATGGTTATCTTCTTGAACAGCCAGTAATACATTTAGCTGTTTATCTTCTGATGCCGCAAACCGTATAATTATCCCTGACGTGACCTAAATCACAATATTTTTTTCCATCTTGCTGACAGTAGATTGACATATTGGCTCTCTGTGAGGATACTTGGCATTAAACATCTCGCAAACTTCCTTTTGCTCATCCTGTGCCCATAACCAATCATCATCAGTATCTCCATTCACTCTTTCATTGAGACGTACCGTTAAAAAAACTTAATAAGTTTTGCTAAGACAAAGTCACTTAAGATACGAGTCAACTGCCACTGTCAACAGTGTGACTCAATTCAAGGTTGTATTTACATAGTTTAAGTGTTTGAGTTGAATTTTTTAGGCTTCTTAATTTTTTTTTTTTGGAAACAGTTAAATTCAGGACATGATACATAGAATATGCTCTGAATTTGACGTAGAATTAAAAATGAAACAAAAAAGATGTTTACGTTAAAAAAAAATAATCACCATAGAAACGGTAACTAAAATCAAAAATCGACGGGTCGCAGGGTTTCTTCGAGAAAAAAACACCTGCATTTTAAATGAATTTATTCCAACCTTTACGTGTCACAGTATAACTACACTCTACTGTAAAGTAAATGTAATATTATTCTATAATCTATACATTGAAAGTGGGTCAATACAAAAGCTATAGAAACCTATATAAAATATTCACCACTATTAAACAGAAACAATTACAATTAGAATTGATTAGAATTAGAAATAGTGTTAGTCGTAAGTGCCATTTACCATTAACAGTTAGTAAAATTCAATGTGTTTGCTAACATAATCAATATTGAACTTAATACATTGTTTTATATAGTGTTTAACAGGAAACCATAAAATAATTCATTTTCGAAAAGCTTCAGAAAATAACATAACGTTGTTACTCTGGTTGAGAACCTTAATAAGAAAAGAAGAGCAAATACTCCCATACATAACTACAGCCAGGTATGGATCGTGAAAGCATACCCAATTATGAATAACTAAATTGTAATTATTCGTATTTTTACTATGCTGAGATATACATTAATTTGTTTTTTTTTCTACCTTCATAGAAAGTTTATTACCTGTCGTGTATCCATAATCGAAATATATTGAAACATCTAATTCTTTGTGAATAGAAAAGCTGCATAACGAAAAATGAGAACATTTGCTAAAAGAGTACTTTATGTCAGTTACATACAATTTATACAAAACTGGGCCAAAAATATTGCCTTGTAACACTCCTATGAAGAAATTGTATTGATCGCTATACGTATTGTAAATTTTGACAAAACGATCTGTTTCTCAAATAGTACCGGTATTATATAAAATTTAAAACAATTAGGTATAATTAATGCTATCAAATACGTTGTTAAAATCAATAAAAATATATATGATATTTATGTTTTAATAATAATGTCACAAAATGTTTCTAATAAGTTTGTAGTATTGTTTTTTTTTTAACCAATTTGGTTAGAGTATAGTAATTAATTGTTGTCTAAGAAATTTGTTAAAATATTTGAAACATATTTTCCATGATTTTTTCTATACTAGGTGATAGAGAAATGCGTCGGTAATTGATATATTCTTTCTCTGATTTCTTTTTATAAATTGGACATGCAATTGCAGTTTCTAAGTTATCTGCCATTTTGAAAAGATAAATTACGGAGCCCTAATAAAAGGTAACAAATAAGAATTCTTTAAAACTGTATATTCTTTTAACGTTATAAAGATCGAATAATTTCTTTTAAACTTATTCAAAAATTTAAAAATATCTGGTTTTTCCAAATTTGATCAAAATAGTTGAGCGAAGCCACACATTTAATGTTATTAACTTGTAAAAAATTATTAAATAATGGATTTTGGCAAGTGTGTACTGCTATGGTCCTCATCAGCATCTTGTCGTTTCATTGTTATTGTTCAGGTTCGTGAGCCAGAAATCGAATTGTTTGATCATCTGGGTTAATTGAATACGCGTAAGACTGCCACCTATACGATTATTTGAAATTTAACATTAGAGAATCCATTAATATCCGAGGCTCAACCGGTAACGACGGTCTCTGTTTGGTAGGGAGTAAGATCCAGCCAGCGACAATAAATGGGCATAAGTAATGTTACTAAATCAAAAAAATACTTTATTGTTTTTATAACTTGTAAATTAACACAAACTATTATACATCACACAACACTACACAACAGAAGGGTTTTGAACAAGTTTTACGCTCCACATCACGAATCTACCAGACGAAGATCGACACGCCAGTGGAATTCATCGACTCCAAGTTGCTACCACAGAATCACGAGGGCGCTCAAGAAGGCCGTACCTGCGGTATAGTGGATAAACTGTTCGACAATGCAATTAAATCGGAGTACAATACAGTAATAATGGATTGCCGTGGTGATGTTGACAGGAATATTGGATGGTTGCGAGAGTAACGGGGAGAAGAGCATAAACAAATTGGAAATTCTAAAAGTCAGAGAAAAGTAAAATTCGAAATAAAGAAAGGATTGTAAGAAAAAGAATGATAAGAAGGAGTGATTAGGAAAGTAAGGTGAAAGAAGTATTGGAAGGAGAAAAGGAGTGACGAGGGTGCAGAGAAGAGAGAAGTGGGTGGAACACATAAACACACATACACAAGTTAAATTTTATAAGGTATTTGATATTAATTCATTCGTTAAATTATATGTGCGTATTATTGGTAAAGTAACATTTCGAAATTATATTTTCAAACACATCTTTAGGTTTCTTGATATAATTTAGATAAATTACAATTTTTTATTAAGTCACTAAAATATTAATTAGCAATTGTCAATTAATTGACATTCAGAAACTGCCAGGCTCGTGTCAATTTGACATGAATGACAGAACCCAAATTGAATAAATTTTATTAATTTAATAAATTAGCATTTTGAAACATAGCAGTACATCAACTCAGCATATCTTCATTCATTCGCCGATATTGAGTTTTGAATATTCAATGTTTGAAATATGGGAACACAAAATCGTTTAAAGGAGTTAAATCAGACCTTGGAAGAAGTAGGTCGTTATTAATCTTTGTGGAAATTCTTCTACAATAATTTATGAGATATTACCAGTTTCTCTTTTTTCTTACGTTAACCGTTGCGAAATAAGGCTTCCCTATATCTGTTTTTTTTTTTTTCGGAGTAAACATTTCATAGTAAAATAATTAAATAATAAATATCTGTTGTAGCTAATTGTAAATATGACTTACGTCATAAAATATAAAATACAAAATAGGATACGGTGGCTTAAAATAGTAAAAAAAAAAATACCATTACCACCTCGATGAGTGAAGAACTCCTGGATACGTATTTCGGCAACTAAGTTGCCATCCTCAGCA
>JARFOC010000923.1:786676-802016 GCA_031763485.1 Osmoderma eremita | reverse complement strand
TAGTTGCCGAAATACGTATCCAGGAGTTCTTCACTCATCGAGGTGGTAAGGGTATTTTTTATTATTTTTTACTAGAATTATAAAGGACTTCAGAACACAGGTTTCAAAATTAATTACATGAATGAAATAAAAATTGATTATTATACAAAATTCTACATGCAAAATATCATATACGGTCATAGACAACATAAATGGCAGAGGTTCCACTACAAACAAAACAGGTTTTAATTCAGCAAGTAAAGATTGTAAGGACTGTACTCCTAGTATTAATTAATTCGGGACGCCACGTGTTCCGGGAATACGTGGATTCCCATTATCAAGTCGAATTTATAACTGAATGAGCGCAAAAATAACTATATCTATAAACATGCACTGACAAAGAGGTCTCTTAAAACTAGATATAAGGAGAATATAATATAATAATAGTAGTGCGGCCGACATGGGAGAGCGGATATGTCTGGCGTTGCTGAACATTGGGGAAAACCGGACATAATATATAGATAATTTAAAATACATGAAATCGGTAACTTCGACGCGCGAGCCAGATTTTTATGAATCCATTTATATTAAAAAGAATAAAAACCTTGTTAATCGGGATAAGCGCCCTTGTCATTTTCAGTGTTGATGGATTGATTGTAGCAAGCCACATATTTAAAAACGCTAGGGTGGTCCTTCTAAGATTATTTTTGCGTTCGGGGGCGTGTGAAAGGTTGTAAATATGTTCGGGATTGATTAATGGAAAAAGGAAAACCAGTGCATGTTTTTGGATATAGTTATTTTTGCCCTCATTCGGTTATACGACTTGATCATGGGAATCCACGTATTCCGGAAACACGCGTCGCCCCGAATTAATTAACATTTTGTGCGGGAGGAGTAATCCGAACAGCGTTTATATCTTTTAATTTCATTTTCAACAGAAACGCTTTGTATAGCTCTGTATTCCATTTATGCTACCTACAGCAAAAGCATGGTGCGGATACAAATCAAAGCTAATTGATTTAATTTTTCTTCTCGGACACATGCTTATGCTATATTGAACAAACCATGCGCTTTAATGCATTCAGTAATATAGAATAACTTTCAATACCTTGATTTTGGTCTGTGCCACAAAAAAAACATTCAGAGGCATGCAAAAAATACAAGAAAATTTCATGTGGTACGATTCCAGATTACAAAAAATGTGATAACTTATTAAAACTCCTTTATATATAAGTTTTCTGGTGTATACAAGTACACTATGTACAAATATATATATATATATATATATATATAGCATCCTTCACAATATGATTATTATTGATAATAAAAGTATTGTGTGCAAAATGCATCGATACTTACTTGAAATTCGTCCCAAGGAATAGACGAGCAGTCCTCATTATAGATATGACCCACCTGTACCTTTATGGAAGATGAGTAACCCAGAGATTGTTGGAGAAATTCCAATTTTGTCAGCTTAAAAGTCGATACAGACACCTGAATGCATAAAGATATCAATATATGCGACCATATTTAATAAGAAACGTACAATGTCTTTCCTTCGACAACTACTAGTCAATGAATGATCACTTGTTGTTGTAATAGTGCTTTCCTCTTCAATAACTTCACTAGCTACTTCAATTACAGCTTTACTTTCCATGTGAAATTCTGATACTCGAAACATTGCGTCGACATTCTGTTCTTTGTTTTCAGGTGAAGTAAGGAAAATATAATTTTCTGAATCGCTAGATCCGTCGCTTCTTACTGATAACGAATCGCTCATATCGTCTGGACTTGGCTTCAGAGCGCTATCAATTGAAGTCATCAAACTGCTAAACTGTTTCCTCATACTAGTAATGCCTGTGGAATAATAGCATATAATATATATATATATATATATATTTACACGTTTTTCTAATACCGGCATTGAAATTATTTGGAACAATATTAGTTATAGCTGAGGGTTCTTTTTTTGAAGACAATGGTGTTTCGCTGATGATTTTATTTCGACCGCTAAATAGAGGTTCCGTATCAACATCACCGAATACAACCATTGTTTGGGGCTCGTTCTTTTCAGTAGGTTTATCTGATGGTATCTTGTGCAACGACAATGTACTGTCTTGATAAACAGTGGCTGTTGAGCCTAAGGGAAAAGTCTTCGCAATAAAATCAAAAAGAATAGATAACTACAAAGATTTTACCTCTCATTAAAACGTCGTCACCTATACTGGAAGAATCAGGTACAAAAGATTCGACGTCACCGCCAGAAGACTCTTTGCCAGGGCAGTGTGATGGCATTACAAAAGTAACTTCTACTTGAGGTATAATCGCGCCAATTGTCATAGACCCGCTACTCTCCACCTAAGTAAATTGTTTTCCATAGACTAATTTGCGTTTGCGATTGTTTATGATTTATGATACCGTTCGTTACATAATAACTTACATGACACCAATAAGTACGTCTTTTAGTGCAAAAAATGAATCATTTTACGCTTCACGGGAAATAAATTAATGAATGAAATTTACTGATTGCTTTAGCTTCACATTAATAAAATTAACATATCAGCATTATAGTTCCCTACTTAATTATATGGCTCAGCAATTTTATTAAAACAATACCAAGGTGAAATTATGCAATCGAACTAAAACTGGGTTATGCATATTTTATCTTCTTAAAAACAACATTTATTAAGGATATTTATGAAGAAAAGCATTTTAAAAGGTAATGTTAAATTATCCTTTGTTAATTTATTCTAGTATTTGAGGAAAGAAGAAAAGAAAAGTGGTAATATAAAACGGTGTAAGCGCCCATTTTTGAGAAATTACCATTTGATGAAACTTATAATTGCAAAAGCTAAACCATTCTATTGTTTTTGAATATCGTATTAGATTGGAAAGCTACTGCAGGAAGCAATTATGAATTTTTGTTGGTATAGACATTACATATGATTCTATACCACATAACATTTACTTTATGTTTATGACATTATAGGTAGTTTCCGTAACTGGTCTTATCTGAGTTACCGTAAACAAACAAATTAAATTTTGGCGATGCTAACATCTTTCTTTATGCCTACGAGGATTTCTAATGGGGTTCCGCAAGGAAGTGTCTTACGCCCGCTACTATTTATAATTTTTATGAACGACGTCTTTTCCAATAAAGCTATAAATAATAGAATAGTAAATTTTGCCGATGACACCAACCGATTTTTCTCGGGTGATACTTTCATAACCTTAAAAAGTTCGGGTACAACATTGCTCCTCAGCGTAAAGGGCTGATTCCCCGAGAATCGATTGGCCATCATTAGTACAAAAACAATATGTATTTTATTTAAAACTAATAACAATCTAGAGACTTCTAGTAATATTGACAGTTATACAAATATGTGTTACCAAGTAAGCTGTAATATCCATTTGTAAATTCCATTGATCACTCGGTAGTATTATCGACTGAGGTGCAATGTTCATATAGACCGCGTGTGTCTGCAATGCATGTTAGGCTCTCAGGATATTAAAGCAAATTACCGATTATTGGACGTTGAGAACTGTTGATCATGCCCATATGGGATTATACTTTGAGGATTTTTAGCAGATACTGATAAAGTCTTTATACAACAGAACAAAAGAGGGCGTTACGTGTGTTGCTGGACCTTGGCGCATCACGTCTTCAAACAAAATAAATTATTAACCGTCTACGGCATTTACATATACAAAAGGTCCCATACACTTCGGTTTCTTCATCGGTCTTTCCCGTCGATTAAAACGGACGAAAGACCGAAGTGCATGGGCGAAATCTTTTCTCGACGGGTAAAATATCTGCAGGATCCTGATTTTTTTCCCGTCGGGTTTGACCGTTCGTGCAAAACCGACAGGTGACCGGCAGTGTGTGGGGTCAACGTGTTTAACCGTCATGCCTTTCGGCAGTGTCGTAGGACTATTGGATTACCATCACCCACCAATTTCATTACTTTATGTGTTCATTTCGTTTACTATTTATAACATACATTTACTTAACTATTATATTTCATGTTTTATATATACAGTTATATTAAATAATAAAAAATATTTACCCATATTTAGATTATATATTTTACTTACTGAGTATTATTTAGTTCACTTTATGTCTTATTCAATTTGAAACTCAAAGAATTTAATCGTTATTTGAGCTAACAGCGATCGAGGCGTAGTGTCATTGAAAGTAATATCTTTAGTTTCGATTTAGAAGCCATTGTTTACTCCATTTCGACCTCTTTCTTTTCCTTTTCAATTATCAGCTAACGCCGCCGCCACTGATAACAAATGAACGGGTTCCATCACCTCACACAAACGGTTAAAACTGATCAATTTTGGCACGAAGTGTGTGGGGAAATCGGTCATCGGTTTTACCCGTCGGGTTTGTACGTCGGTTAAAACCGATGAAAAAAACCAAAGTGCCCTTAAATATGTATTTTCAAAAATGAACACTTGCTTGCTGGAGCTGAAGAGACAAGATTATCATGTGTGACTGGATATAAAATAGATTATTATCTATCTGCCCATAGATTAGCAAAAATAGAAAGAGGCACAACATACAATTATAAATTTTATCAACAGACTGACAATTTTACTAAAGACGGAATAAAAGCTTTTTGCCTTCAAAAGATCTATATTCAGATATATTTGTGATCATAATCTGTTAACTAGTGCTTTGATACACGTTAACGGAGCATAAATTTTAACTTGCATAGTACCATCTTTTTCAAATTAAATGCTAATCGAAGCTGCACAAATTTTCGATCGTAGACATCTGAAACTATACCTAGCGATGCGCAATTCGGATTTTTTTCTGTAAAGCTTTCAATTAACACTTCAGTGTGTGATATTATTTCTCAATGTAATTATTATAATAATTATTTAGTCGTGTGTAAAAATACCACTAGCATTGGAAACAAATGACGAGCACCAAGCGTTATTCAAAATTTATTTAGAAGCTAAAGAAAACAAAATGAAACGAAAAAAAAGGTAAAACATTGTGTATTACTATCTCTTATGCTCAAATTGTGCTCCATTTTGTGCTAAACATTGGCGGCATCTTTGCGTAACCCCGTATGTTGCATTGGATAACATTTCAGCAGGAACTCTCTGGGAAGCTATAGTAATTTTACTTCTTAACTGAATCTCATCTTCTGGAGGCGTTACATAAACTTGATCTTGAAGATACCGCCAAAGAAAAATATCCATTGGAGCAATGTCTGGCGAACGTGCCGGCTGAAATGGGTCCATATATCCCAATCCAAGAACCGGCAAATCTTCTGGTTAAATACCCCCTGTTCAGAAGGGCATTATGAGGGGTAGCACCATCGTGCTGAAAGCTCACATTCTAAAGCTCATTGAGTGGTAACTCTTCAAGAAAATTTTCCAGATCTCGCAGAATTTCGTGGTATTTATGCTGGTCAAGTTCACCATCAATAAAAATGGCCCAGTGAGTTTATTGTGTAAAATGCCGCACCAGACATTTACAGAAAATCTGTGCTGAAAATGGCCTTCCACCGTCGTATGCGTATTTTCCTGTGCCCAATAACGATGATTGTTTCGGTTGAATGTACAGTTATTGGAAAAACCACACTTATCTGACCATAAAATTCTTTGGTAGAAGGATGGATCTTCTTGAATTTTGTCTAAACTTGACAGATCGTGAGCCATTTGTTTGTTTTCCAGACAACTTGATTTACCAAGTTATCACATTGTATCATTTCGATTCCCGCTTGGTGCTCGTCATTTGTTTCCAATGCTAGTGGTATTTTTACATATGACTAAATAATTATTTTGTTACTTTTTTTGAATTTTTTCTTATGTAAAGGCATACTTATGCCACATTGTTTCCAGAAAAAAATTTCCAGGAGTCATAAGTATTAAAAAAATTGGCCCCTAAACCTTAAAACGCTTAAGGGCAATAAATAATTTTATCAGTTCATTTTATAGCCTACATCCAGCCATTTAATTTTCCGTTTCAATTACTAAAATCGGTCTATAAATAAAGGCGGTACGGACTAGTCTTTTTTATAATACACCCTGTATATATCATAATAATTTTTTTTCCTGTATATATTGTTATACTTTCAACTAATGATTTAAAGATTACTATTATTATTATTAGGCACTTTTTATATCTGGAATTCATTCTAATGGACTATTATTTACGGAGTTATTTAAAACTGAAATTGGAAAACCAGTAGCAATGCTATCGAAGCTTCACCAGACTTGAAAAAATTCACCACTGATTTGTGATCAGAAGGCTTGACTTTTCATGAATCTTTGCAGAAACTTTAAATATACTTCTATTGTTAATTAAAGTAATACATTTAAATAATAAAATGGATAATGGTTTTTGTATTTTTCTTCTTCAATTTTTTTAGCGCTTAACCCTCTTTATATTTCCACTCTTCAAATATTAATAACTCACCTTCATAATTCTATTTGAATCTAATGATAAGAACGTAGCTAGCTCGGTAGCTTCCTCGGCCAACCTCAATAAAAACAAATACTGGTAATGATTGAGTTGAACACTAACTAAATTGGATATATGCACCAACGCATGTATGTCTGCATTTTTAGGCCCGCTATCACTAACTTTAACGGTTGAATTAGGGTCCATATTCGCATGAATCCATATCGTAACCGGCATGCAATCCAGAAAAGGAACCGGTTTATTTGAACCAACTGCTCTGGCCCCCATAAAATCTGCCCAGACCGGATCCAAGTTTATACTCCAGACGTCTTTCGCTTCGATCCATAAAAATTCCTTAGTCAATTGATCGATCTAAAAAAAAACGAATACAAATGTGAGTTTCATATCGACACCAGAAATCAGAAATATTTACAAACGCTTCAATGCTGGTGGTATCTAATTCCTTCGGGAGTGTCCGTATGTTGTCCGTAGCAGCAATATGGTCGAGATATTTTTGCGTGACGATATAAAAATCGTTTGGAGACGAAGGAAATTCCGTACCGAAAAATAATGAACCCATATGAAAAGAGTCTACACATTTAGCTAGATCTGCTCTTGAAGATTGTTCTAAACTTCGAACGTTGGTAATAGTAACTCTAGTTACTTGGAAAATTAAAGACTTTGGCCGGTCTCTCTGTGTCATGTATTCACGACCACTTTCAAAAATTAACTACAAAAATTGAAATTTATTATTAAAACAGCTAGTAATAACAAAATAAAAATTCTGAAAATTACTTGTGCCGATACTCTCTGGCAAGAAGGTTATATAACCATGATATTATATACGTATACATATAAACATTAATGAAAAATGTAAATATATACGCACATAATGCTTTTAGATCACACAACACAGCTGGTTATGCACAGCATTAGTAGCGATAGACATTCCCACGTACAGACAGCTGTTTCGGACTTCCTAGTCCTCATCAGTGTACGAGAAATGCCTGCCACCACGGAGAGCGATGTAAATTATAAGTGGAGTGATACAAGTTCTAGTTTACTTTCTGGTGGTAAGCGGCGCTGTAGTTAGTGTACTTCCAGTACAAACAGTAACGCGGGAAGCCGTTTTATTGTTGATGCTTGCCAGATGCAGTTGGCTGTTTGCGCTTGTTTGGTTCGGTCAATTTTGTTCTAGATTTTTCGTGTTATTAGTTACAATTAGTTGGTGTATGTGATTAATATAGTACAGATTCTTATTAGCTTTGTTCGCAGTGCAGTTAGAAACTATCCGAAATTGAATAACGCATACGTCTACTACAATTTCATATTTTGACAGTTTGAAATTTACAAATCCGTGTTCGCAGGGTGGTAGGGATTGCAGTGCTAAACGGTTAGTGATTAGTCCATAAAGTTCACGAATTTCATGTGGATTTCAAATTCGCACATGCACATGTAACGAAATTCAGGGAAAACTGTAAGTTGTTTTAGGGTTTTACATAGATAATATTGTCAATTAATTACATTTCTTTAATAGCAAAGCCTCCCATAATATTGTGTAACTAATTCTGAAGACGGATTACGGAAAAATAAAGACTTCGATATAAACATGTGTTCATTTTTGTTTTAATAATTATATAGAAATATAGTAGTAAAAAATAACCAGGAAATATAGTCATTTAAAAATGCCGCGTAGCGGATTTTAATTTACTTTCTTAAGGCAGAGGACATAAAACGCAATTGAGATTTCACGTTATTAAGTTGCCATTCTCTACGATCCCTTACTCTGCCTGCCACTTTTTCAGCACGCCGTATACATTCACTTTACGATAGATGTTGACAACGAAAAGTCATAGGCGATATCTAGTCTAAAGCGGAGCATTCATAGCGATGATTTCACGAACGACGGACTAGAAAATCAGAAACAGCTGTCTGTACGTGGGAATGTCTGTCGCTACTAATGCTGTGCATAACCAGCTGTGTTATGCGATCCAAAAGCATTATGTGCGTATATATTTACATTTTTAATGTTAATTGTTTAATGTGTATATATATATATATATATATATATATATATATGCATACAATATCATGGTTATGTTTATTATTGAAGTACAAGAACGATTGAGCTTTGGAAGATTATTACTTACCCTAGGTAAAATAGCTTCAATTTTGACATCAATATACGTAAAGCTAGCAGATGGTTCATTCTGTTTTCCAGATTGCAAAGAGTGATGTAGATTCAATGCAAAAGAATTTAACCATAAACAACTGTCAACATCAAAAATTACTTGAATTGGATTAACCCGAACATAAAATTTTGGTGGTGGCACTGTAAATGGATATTGAATAATTAAATTAATTAAAATATCTCCCTCTCACATACATGGAAAAGGTTTATCATCTGGGTAATAGTAGTATATGAATTCAGCATGGAGAATGCTCGCATCATCTGGTAATGACATATGGTCCCGATCACCTATAAATAACTGTACCTGAGAATATACGAAACAAAACCTTCATAAAATATGCAAATAACGAGAAAACCGTTTCAAAAATTAGAACTGTATAAAGTATAAAATAATAAATACTAATTTTAAAAAACTCTTTAATCTTATCAAACATGTGCAAACTACATCTACTATCAAGACAGCTTTACCGCTACCATTTATTTACAAATACCTTGGTTTAAATTTTTATCTCCTCTTTTACGTTGGGCTAATATTTAAAAGAAAGGAATCATAAATAACTAATTCCGTGAACGAGTTCTGGGGAAAGAATATTCTTTACCTGAAACGAATTCCTTTAACGCTTGTTTCTTTCCAGACGTTGTGACCTTGTATAAAATAAAATTATCTATTCGGAGAATAATGCAAGTGGTCATTATTTTCGAGATTTGTGCGGATACATAGTTCTTTACTTGATTCGCGGTACCCCAACCCGATCTTCGTTGCATTTGCTCTGAGCCAGGTGGTGAAACAACATCATTGCTTACATTGCCCTGTAAAAAAATGTGGTGGGTGATGCATTAAATAAATTACATAATGAACGGTACCTTATTGGACCTGGATAGAGGTGTATGATGTGGCTTGGTCTTTTCAAGCAAATCCATAAATTTGGTTTTGAACGCATTGAAAGATTGTGCTTGCCAATGGGTATGGGGAATATCAACCTCCTTATAGCACGGCCAATGCCTTCTATCCGCGATAGCCAAATGATAAGGGTAATAATCAATTTGGAATTTTTGTATGACAATTTGCAAAGCTCCACCATCTTTTAAATTTGGATGGCAAGAGCGCCCATCTAATAAAATAAAGCAAATTTATATTAACATTTAGTCGGTATGGCTAAACTGTAGGGATAGGACAAACGGTTATTTTCATCTCCGCGACGTTATTTTCCAATAACCGTTATTTTAAACAGTTCTCGATATTAATACTCAGTTCTCTAAATGGAATATCAAACGAGGAAAATAAGTATTCTATCTAAAACAAACAATAAACAGTCGTACTTATCGCACTACTATTCACCGAGTGAATATTATTAACGAGAACGGGGATGAAGAACGCTGAAGCGTATCTATTTTTGAGAGAATATTAGATCGAGCGTTATCAGCTATCAGTTATTTTGGTAACTGTTAATATCGAAAATCGAGAACCGGTTAAAACAGTTATCGACCGGAAACGGTTATTAATAATAGTTATTGATATATAATTAACAGTAATTTATAATTAGTCAGAAGCATATCTTTGAACTTATTTTATGTCATTGTCCGTCTTAACATTATTATTATAAACAATGTATAATTACCTCCTGGATCATCACACAAATGTAAAATTATCTGTTGTGACAGGAAATGGTAAGAAGTTTCAACCACATCATATTTAGAGAACAATTTTAAAATGGGTGTGTCGCCTTTTACTCTTTCTTGCTGAGCTACTTGAGCTCTGTATTCAGGTAGTTCCTATTACATTAAACGAACATAAATGTTCAGAAAATATCCTTGAGTAAAAAACAAAACTCACCTCCAACTTTCTAGCAGCTTTCGCTTTTCTGGTAACTTGAGTAGCTTTTTGGACTAAATCTGCTAATGAGTCAAGAAAATGAAGAGCTGCCTTTAATTGGGAATCAGTTAAAACCCATAGTAGATCATCTAGTATAATCACTAACATGGACCCCATGATAAATGAGTCTGAAAACCAGTTATAAAATTAAAACGCAGTCACCATTTCAGCACCAAGAATTAATTAATTAAATAATTAAGAATTAATTAATTATAACTATATACATACCTGATAATCTTTTTTTAATAGTTATTCTACATCTTGCTTGATTAGTGAGCAACCTTAATGGTGTCAAATTCTTATCCTTAGTAGATTTGGCTTCAATTCGTAAAGTCTGCCACTGCAGTTCTTTGAATATTAGCAACTGACCCTTTTCTGGATCTTTCAGTCTTGTCATACGTAAATCAGTTTTCTTCCAATCTGGGCTTTTTGATTCAACTATTATTCTAGAAATCTGTGCAAGGTTTATACATAATGTTTGATAAACTTTCAGATACTCACCTGAACATTGGCTGTAAAAGCAGGACTATTAAATGTAACATTAACTGTATTTACATTCACTGTAATTCCATCAATAACTTTATGAATAAAGCTGTATTTGCCTGGAACACCTGTATGTTGTGGCACACTTGCTTGTTCCGGCATAGTTCTAAGTTCTTCACATGTCTCTACTATTATATTAACCTCATCTAAACCCTACAATTGCAATGGTTAGATAAAACAAATTATATTAATATTTACTAATACCAGAATAATGGGAACATTTTTTAATTTTGTCCAGTGTATCCTAAAAGTTACTTTGTTACACCAAGCTTTTGTTAATTTCAACCAAGAAGGTAATTCTAATAATTCTGTAAGTACAAATTCATCTAACTCCAAATTTGATAATTCCCCTTCACCTTTGAACGCGCTCAAATTAATTTTATCAGCAGATAAATTCTTAGTGAACCTATATAAACGTTATTCAAATTAGAATTGATTTATTTAGACGAAAAATAAAAAAAGTAAATTTCAAACCTTGAAAGATGTTTTAACAGTTGGTTCTTAATAATCGACACCATAATTATAATTATTCTACACTACAGCTACAGATAAGATTTATTTTAGTTATTACATGACTAGAAAGTTATCTTATTTACTACACAATAATAAAACTAAAATCAGTCAAGTGAGAACGTTAACGATTGCCAAATTGCAAGAATTTGACATTTCGAAATGAAAAGCGCAAGTGCAATCCATATGACCACTCATGACATAAGTGAAGGTAGCACCAATTTCTAACGATATAAATATACTTACTTCTTTATATTTATTCATATTCTTTATGTTCATTTATTAAAAATATGCACGAATAATATATTTTAATAAAACTGCGAACTGAAACGAAATAGAATATTAATTAATATCATTAGACATCAGTGGCGGCTCGTGAGGTTTTACGGGTAAGGGCTGCTCCAGCATATCGAGTGAAGAAAATTTGCGTTCAGAGATATTATATTAATTTTATTATTGTATTTATTTTTCTTTGGAAGCGATAAATGTCTAAAACTCTAAATTTAACATATAATGCAATGCTGATGTTTTAATCATAATCGAAATTTTATTTTATTTACACCAGCTCCACCTGAATTTAAAATAATGTAGTTCTCTGTTGTGCTATACAGAAATCTGTAATCACATTAATAGCTAACTTCTTGATTAACTTACTCCTGAAATCATACATCCTTTTCTACATTCACTTGTTTCCTTTCTGCATCCATCTTTTCGCGTTAGGACGTGTCGTAGGTTAAACGTCGGCAGAAATTGAAGAAATATGTCGTAAGTAATCTTGAAATTTTCGATGCATCCATAAATTTAAATACGTTTCTTCATAATTATTAAAAGTATTTTGTAAATTGCATTAATTCATTAACAATATTTTTTTTCTCAATTTTAGGTCGAAGGTATCTCGTGATACGTTATACGAGTGCGTGAATAGCTTGTTGCTCCATTCTAAAGAAACGAAAAAGCGGAACTTTTTGGAAACCGTTGAAGTACAAATAGGATTGAAGAACTATGATCCCCAAAAGGACAAACGTTTCAGCGGCACTGTCAAGTATGTAGACCTGATCAAATGCGTTTTTACATAGTTTCAATATTACATCCTATGTAAATGCGGATTTCAAATCAGGTAGTCGAGTGTTTCACTCGACGGACCTGCACCCAGGGTCTTAAAATAACTGGGGAGATAATACCAGTTTGTATTATCGGCCATTTTTTTCTTTCCTATTATAATCTAGTGATGGATAATATTGTGGTGAGTAACAGGGGATTCAATGGAATTGTGGAGTGAAAATGATCGAGACACATCAATTATTTCAAATTATGTATTTGTTCATATTTCAGGCTAAAACATATTCCTCGTCCAAAAATGCAAGTATGTGTTTTGGGTGATCAACAGCATTGTGATGAGGCTAAAGCGGGCAATGTACCATACATGGATGTTGAAGCTCTGAAAAAGTTGAACAAGAACAAGAAATTAGTGAAGAAGCTGGCTAAAAAATATGATGCATTTTTAGCATCTGAAGCATTAATTAAGCAAATTCCTCGTCTTCTAGGACCTGGCTTGAATAAAGCCGGTAAATTCCCTGGTCTTCTTTCACACCAGGAGTCTATGACACAAAAAATTGATGAAGTCAAGGCTACAATTAAATTTCAAATGAAAAAGGTAGGTAATTTATGTATGTAATATGTGCAATATCCATGCACCATCAAGCCAACAAGTTATGATGATAAATACTTAGTTTGTATGGAAGAGTGGTGCAATATTAAAACACAATTAATAACTACCACTTCTACTAATAGTATTTGTGGATTTAATAGTTGTGAACAGTTAATTTTAAATTATGGGGCAAATTAAAGTATTTAGTAAGTACTTCTTTTCTGTTTAGGTACTTTGCTTATCAGTAGCTGTTGGCCATGTTGATATGACTCCAGATGAACTGGTACAAAACATCCACTTGGCAGTAAACTTCTTGGTGTCTCTCTTGAAGAAACATTGGCAAAATGTGCGATCTTTGCATGTGAAGTCATCTATGGGCCCACCTCAGAGATTATATTAAGTTATTTCATTTACCTATGTATCCGTACATATTTTGTTAATAAATGACATGACAAACAAATCTTTTGTATTATTGTCAAACAAATAAAACAGCATTTTAACCAGAATTCCTAAAAAAAAGTAAATGGTATGATTTTTAAAATTGATTTGAGATTTTCAAATGTCTTGGTAAAACAAACGGATTGTCTGAGAGAAGTGATTTATGAAATCTGAACATGGTAGCCTAAAGAAGTTCTATTCAAAATTATTTGAAGTCTGATGTAATATCCAAACATGATCTTATACTATACTTTATTCACCGAACAGATGGAATACGATAACAGGTTTCTATTGGTTTACTAGGACTTTAAATAAGGGTGAAAATATAAGTTCTAAGATTATATTTCTGTTTCTTGCTAAAAGCAAATAATTGCACTGCTAAAATAGGACAAAGATAATAAATTAACTTCATTGATCTAAAAGGTACAAAAAATGTATAATACATCCTTGTATTGCATACCAAGGCCGCGCATATTTATATATAATCAAACAACCCTATTATTCCTCTGCGGCGTCATGTATTTATTCATTTCAGTTTTGATCTCTTCCTCTATATTGGATGCTTGTTTTTTAAAACTTATTAGCACATAAAATATAACGGGCAAAGTAAAACAGTGGCAATATTCATAACGTTGAGTATGCTTTTTGGTGTTGGAATATTAAAGCTGGCTAATCACATAATTCAATTAATCATTCTTTCATAAGGATAAACACATCCATAATTAAAACATCTAAATAAAATGAGAATTCTTTTTGTTGCCGCACAAGTACTTTTTTAATAACATATTAACACCGTTTTATTAAGAAAAATTACATTCTTTTCAGCCGATCACGCTCCAATATTTTAATTTTCCACTTAGACCACCTATACATTATTATTTATTTGCTCCAATTTAAAATAAAAATCAGATTGCAATAAACAGCAGAAATATTAAATGAAGGTTAATTTTCATTATAAAGACGAATATGTGCCCGAAATAGGTTACAAATAGAATAGAAATAACTATTCTTCTGTTTTCCAATATAAAACCGGCTTTGCACGTGATCACTCCATGTGTTCGGTGAACAAAGTATAGAGCTAAATCGAGTGAAACACGGCCTCAAATATAGTATAGACATAGGCTAACTTGGCGTATCTTTAGTTCAAGACACTATTTTTGTTTTATAGAAAGCCTCACCACAGAATTTGATGTTGATAAGTTTATACAGGGTTTACAAACTCACGTCACTTATTTTAGGTATGCAGCCCATATTACATCACGGTAATAAAATGCTACGTAAACCATTTTAGAAATAAATGAAATATTTTGACATTTTTAGTATAAATAGTACAATAGCGAACAAGAATTAGAATAAAGTGTATTATAAAAAATGGGAATTCGATTTATCAGTATCTTTGTTCTATTTTAGCAGTGCAACTGTTGTTATATTGGCTTTTAGCAAGAAACGAACAGAAATTTAGCATTAGAACTTAGGATGCTATTTTCACCTTTATTTAAAGTCTATAGCAATCATCCGAATAACCGCCTCTTGAATTTACAGGCGCCTTTGAATACGATTTCTTTAGTTTACATCGTTTGCAATGAACTTTTCGGTAGTTCTTACCAACCAATAGAAAGCTGCAACCTGGGTTACGTTGGCAACGTGGGTTGTATTATGTTGAGCAGAAAAGAACGCACCGTATATACTTTAATACAAAATGGCTTTATTTAGTAATGTAAATAGTTTCAACAA
>JARFOC010000923.1:758284-777976 GCA_031763485.1 Osmoderma eremita | reverse complement strand
GCACCGTATATACTTTAATACAAAATGGCTTTATTTAGTAATGTAAATAGTTTCAACAACAGCGAGTACACACACATTTAATTGACATACTTGAACTACTACGAACATCGTACAAGTACATATACAAGAAGGAAGTCAAGGGATTTGATTATTCTCAACATATTATCAAGTAAAAGCCCCGTACTAGTTAATTGCTGTTCTGTGCTGGTACTTAGATTGTACAGGCAACGACCTGACTGTATTAATTACGTAGAATGGATATGTAGCTCCGTTAGTTGAAAACAGTCCGCCCAAAAGTCACTGAAAATCACTGAAATCTATCGGACATCGTAAATGACGTCATAGATGGATTTCCGATGAGATAAAAAAGGAATGAAAATACCACGAAAATACGAACCAACTGATGGAAAATATATTCTACTCCATTATTTTCTAGGGAATTTTGCTTTCGATAGTTGCCGTTACCTCTGGTATATTTGAAATGTGAAACCTATGCTATTAAATATTTGCTAATTCTTAATTAATCTGTTATGCTAAAAATGAAAAAGGTGATCCAGCTTGTGCATAGCCTAACCTAACACTTTATAATAACAATCGGCAGTCAAGTCGGCCACTTTGCTTTCCCACACTTTGTCAATTCCATCGGTTTTTTTGTTCCATTATACATTCATCACTATTCCATCGATGAATAAAAAGACTCGCTGGTTAAAATTGTATGTCTAGCCCTCTAGTGGTCTGCGAACCAAACTAAACAAACTACCGCGCCAAATCTCATGTATTTCAAACTTGACAGGACGCATAATTCCGTACATAATTCTATTCATTCTTCTGTACAAGCTTTTTTTTCGCATGTCATAAACAAAATGTGCTAAAAAGTGTATGCATTCTGTCGTGCACATTTTTAAGTAGAACTTGTTCTATTTCCCACTATAACTCTGGTCTGAAAGTGAGCGTACAAATTGCGCAAAAAACACGCATTGACAGTTTCGATTAACGTATTCCTAAAGGTTATATTTACAATTGAAAATAACCTTTTTGTTTACCAGTCGAAATACACAATAATAATAATAAAAATAACAATAATAATTATCAATAAACATACGCACAAACTAAAAACCAAAAGAACTACACTCTATGCAGAGTTCTAGAATTTTATTAAATCCTTTTAAAAATTCCTAGATTTTAAGCCAACCAATTAAGTGCGAATTTTTTTGTTAAAATTTCGAAAAACCAAAGGATTTTGGAGTTTTATTCCTTAAATTTAGTATTTGGTCAATTACAAGTCATTCGTCGAAAATGAATGTATTTGCAATTTTCACGTTTTTGGTGCAACATAGTATAAAATACTGTATCATAATTTTATTTCTCTTTGTTACTGCCGTAACGGTACTCTTACAATAAATTTCGACTTAATTTCGAAAATGGTTTGTATGACATGAGTACTTTATTTATACTTAGCTTCTCAAGTCGTGCAGTTCTAGTAAAGTAAATTATGTACCATATGATAAATGTGATAACAACAACTTTATTATTTAATATGGGCAAAACACACAACAACAAGACAACAACAATAGGTAAAATAAAAAGTTGGGGCCTTACTATAGGCCTCCCCGCTTCTCTTCTATCGCTTTTCCTCCAGTCCAAACAACTCCTTTTTACAATATATAACGGACAATTTAATAACATCAACTTAAACTTTTCCAAAACTGCACTGACATTAAACTTTCTATCCTATTTAATTTTTTTAAATAAAAATCTTTAAATTGTACCGTTCCATTAGACCTGAAACCCTTATTATTCCAAAAATACTAATATTGTTTGTTTATTTAGTACGCAACAGTTCTGTTCTATATAAGACCACGTCAAAATGCCGGGTGATTTTTAATTTTTGAGGCATATACAGTGCTTTGACAACACTGAGTATTTCAAAATTAAATTTGAAAATCAGGCTTACCAACATAGTATAGTATCGTTTTGAGAAAAGCTGTGTAAATAATATGAATGTATGTATAAGTCCATTCGTCTTTTAGAAAACATTACAGGCTCTTACGAGACTATTTGTATCCCTTTTTAGTAGTATAATAATCGTGCTACTGCACGATTTTCAAACATTGAATAGAGTGAAATCAGCAACATCATTTACCATCTTGTGTTTTGTTTATCATATCATGAAATAATATGTGGCTTGAAATAGTAGAACCTTAGATCATATAAATTACATGGATACCGCTATGTTTCCCAACTATTTTTCCAACATATCAAAGACATAAAAAAGAATCAGCATTTCTGTCTAACAACGGTTATTCGAATTTTCTTATTCGCACCTGACCACGCGTGGACCACGGCGTGAGAAGCGCGCGAAATTTGAATTTGACATACATCAGAGATAATACCAGCTCTGACGTATAACCTAATTTTTAAATGTCAACACAAAGCACAGATTGATAGACAACAAGTTGACATTGACCACAAGTTGACAGAAGTCTAACCTAAGTCTAATGGCACTCTGTCTAATGCCTGTTTATTAAATTGTGAAATCGCACACGTCCCATTATAAATCGCACGGAATCCGCATGCATTTCCGTTTCCGGTTCCACGTGTGGTCAGATAAGGGATAGCTACATATAATGTTCATAAGCAAGAAAGTAATAGCTCGAAAATAGTAGATGTACATGCTGGAAACAGTAAGGTATATAGTCTGATATGGTGACAGCGGTATCCATGTAATATATATGATCTAAGAGTAGAACTAAAACAAACATTTTTTTTTGATTTAGTTTTATCATGTCAGTAGATACTCGTTGCGGTAATCTGTTTATTTTTATTGCATTATTTTCTATCCTTCGGTAATTATTCTATTTCTTATGATCTAATGGTTTAATATTACAATCATTTATTCATGCATAATATCGGTCATATTACATATGTTTACAGTTATAGTTCTCGCAATTAGACAATCGACTTTTGACATTTCGTCGTTCCATGACATGGTTGCCACGCATTGCAAAGCATATGATATGGTTTGGCAGATACATAGATAGGTTATAGTTAAAATAATACGAAAACAATCAACACTAAATAGAACGTCAAAATGACAAATGTCAAGTAAGTGCGTTGACAACTTACCTTATCTGGTCCTACTGACAACGCTCCAATTGAGAGCATTAGTGCTGAACTCAAAAAATGGCAACTCTGTGAAACTTTCTCCAAACAAAACAAGCTCCAAATACTTTGCATTCCGTTTACGTTATTCGACTTCCTTTAAATATGCTTTATTTCTAAATTTGTGTGCAGTTTGTATGGTATTGTGCTTCCTTTTTGCCCTGTTCTTTATCTTATTAACAAATGTGTGATGTGCTTTGCTTGTAATCACCACAGTAAGCAGAAGAAGTGCAAGTTCTTTCAAAGAACTCTAACTTAAAGAAATATATTGATTAATGTTGTATTGTATACACACGGTGATGGATATAGAAGGATGTAAAAATAATGATCGATATCTCTCCCGGCACCCTTCAGTATTGAGGATAAATCAACACTGCTACCATCTACGGCGAGGAGAGGCAGTAACAAGCCATACACTTCACACACGATAATCACGTACACAAACCTAATGTAGAGTGATACAATAGGCCTCAAGGCCGCAGTACTTGCAATATTACCATTTTCAGTGAGTTTAATCTGAAAACAATATATTTTACGTGTATCTGTTGCAAATTATGTAAAGTGAATGGACTTTAGTTCTTTATTGTATGAGCGTTCCCTCACATTTGCTGTGCCCCTAATAATCTTTAATAATAATGTTATGTCGTAATGTGCAGTTATATTGTTAGAAAACCAGGAAAACCACAACTTGCTAAGAACTAACCAATCAATTTCAAAAGAATGATGATTATGTTTGAAGTAATTTGTTTTGTTTGAAAAAAAAAATATGGCGCGTTGCCATGCCAACTGGGTTGTGTGACGACACACTAATGACGACACACCAATTGAATAAATCCTACGCGGACGAAATATCACTGCCGTTGACGTTACTATGCATTTGCTGAATCTGAAGTAGTGTCTGGTTACGTAGGTTATCGCTGTTAAAAGTCGGCTGTTTCGTTAAGAGAACTATAGGTTATGTGAATAACAAAGTGACATCTGAATGTCAGCTATACATGAAATACAAAATTTCCCCATGATAATTCTATGTATGTATTTAAAAAAATTATTATAATAACATTTGCTTCAGCAATGACTTAAATTAATTTTTTAAACACTACAGAATGAATGCAAGTTCCATACGGGTATTACATTTTGCTTTGTGACCATATTTCATTCATTTATTTACCCCAAAAAGATGTGGCTGTGCCATATTTCCATAAGCGCTACTGTTTTGCAACCAATAATTTGAAAACGGCCAAAAATTAAATATTCTTTTTGCTATATTTTTTCAGCATATCTGTAAAGTGCTGATTTGGTTTCTAAACAAGTACATATTATTCTCAAATTATTTTTCGATTTAGTTTGATTTAGTTTTGCGATCACTGTATATAATAAACATTGATAAATAATTTTAGCAGAAAGCATATGTATAATTCTGTATGTTTATTCTAACTTCCGTATTTAATTTCCAGGATTAATCTGTGCCGAGTCTTTTAAGAATCACTTATCGGATGGAGTTACAAGAGAATCTTCCGTCATAAATATGTTTTGTTTTAAATGAAATATAATGTTTTTTGCTACAATACTTAATTCAGATTTATATAATCAATTGTTAATTGTAATCGTGCGCCGCTTGAAATTGCAGTAATTGCAACAAAGAGGCTACGTAGGTGTGGAGCGTTTTTTAGCCGTACCGATTTTCATTAGCGTTCCAATTTCTATGCACAATCACCTATAGCGATAGCTTGCAATATATTTTGTTTTAATTTCCTCTTTATTGCCTCTTCACGGCCAATAAAATTTATACGTTGTATTCGGTAAACAAAGACCATGTGGGCTGAATATTAATCCTTATAATTAATTTCTGTGTTTGGTATCTACTGATTCGATCATCGCAATCCCGTACACAAAAATATCTGAATATATCACAAGTAATAGAGTAGTAACCCGCGCAGATAACGACACAATCATGGAACGGTGTCTCTTTGTTGATTACTGTGTGTGTATGGTTAGTCCAACATCAATTGAACACCAGCCGTATCCAGCAGAAGAGAACGTGTGCGGGATTATTTCCTTTTAGAAGCTAAAATTCTCATCTAAAAATAGATTAAGCCGGCGCTCGGGGGATCTGTACTGAACATATTAAATAGAGAGAAGCGACCGTTGTTAAATGCAAGCACATTATACTTACTGGTGTTATCATTATTGTGGATAACCGACATTGCAGTGGCTAGGGCAACGCACGCACACAGGCGCGATTATTGTTATGTATACGCACTTCCCGAGCGAAGAAAGTATTATTGTTATTAGCGTTGTTAAGGATCAGGGTAGGGGGGCCCATTACACAGAAGTTTTTTTTTAAAGATAAATCATATCGCGACGATATGGGCACACTATCAGATTAATATGCAACAGAACGACACTTATCGAGTTGCGATCATACGTCGAGTATATTTGGTAACGTGTCGAGAAATTGTGCGCGAACACAAGACCAACATGCGATTACAGTACACGCAAAAGTGCTGTTGTACACAAAATAGAATCAAATAAATGACAATATCATCGTTTTAAAAAAATTTATGAAATCGCGGAAATAACTAACACACACGTGTTAAATATCCATTCCTTAACCGTTTGTTGGATATTCTCGCGATACTATACGTGCACAATAACTATACGAATAGTGAATCTTCTTGGGTCGTTTCCATTATTATTCATTTTGAAGTGATGTTGTGACGGTTAAATAATACACTCCGATCCCGAACGAATTTCTGACTATGCAGACCACTGATAAACACTTCCTCTGCTAATCGGAGTGATACATCCTTCCTTCGGGCTAGGCTGGAACGTTAAGTTAGACAACTGCGTGTCAACGTGTGCGGACGCTCCCCAGGGAGTGAATGATTGACCGAGCGATGCAACGGACTTTGTTTTTGGTGCTGTGTTTGTTTATTGATCTCGCTCAGGTCCATGTGGTACACGGTGAACAAGTCGTTAAACAGGTGACCGAGGCATTATCTACCTCCACATCAGACGTGGTGAGCCAGGACGATTTGGACACCTCTTTTGCGACGGTTTATGGCTCAACGACATCCACACCAATTACCGTTTGGGATCCTCTTGTAACACAGATGGCGAATGAAGAATCATCGAATGAAGGTTCAGCACTTAACTCCCCGACGATGGATGAAAACTTAACATCTAGTAGACAATCGTTTCCTTCTTCCTCGACTACAGAAACCTCCTGGGATGATTTTACATCACAGTTGGTGAATATAGAATCAAAAGATGAAGAGGAGTCAGCACTTACGTCTCCGTCATTGGATCAAAATTCAACATTGAGTATACAATCGATGTTTTCCGAATTTGAGCTGGCATCTCCTTCTTCATCGACTACAGAACTGATGCCTACTTTGACGGATTATGATGGGTATGAAAGTATATTCAATTGCGGTAAGTAAAATATTATAAGCAATACTAATATGAAATAGTGCAAATTTGAAATTTATGTATATGTACAGAAAATTTTCAATCTTTAGATTTCTTAGTAATTTAGATCGTACTTCAAATCTGTGTAAATAAATCCCCCACAACTAATAATCGATTTTTTGTTTAAACTACATTTTAGGTAACGTTATTTTTTTTCAATGAAACCTTATAATTATACCTGTATTATCGAGCATGACACGACGTCAATACAACACGAATGGCACTTTACATTTGGTTTACGCAACTACATAATTATGAATGTAACGTGATAAATCCTTGACATTGTTAGTGTTTGTCCCAATTTGTTTATTTTGTTACATGTACTTTGTGAAACGATAAAGCTGTAATAATAACAAATATGTACATTGAGAGATAGCCAATATGATCGACCCCAGTTGCTGACTGACTTACTGATGGTTTAGTGGTGATTTAGACTGTTCATTGTAGTTGTTTCCCATTTGTTTGATTAAGTCGTTCAAGAAATGATGAAGCTATATAAAGGAAGATAGCACAAATAGCTCCATGAGCAATTAAACACGTGGGCTAGTATAAAATATATTACATTACATATTTTTAAGATAATCTTTTGATAAGCTATATTGTTAACTTATTGTCACTCAATTGTGGTCACAAATTTTGCCACGGTCTAATATTGACGAAATGTGTAATGGGAAAGATGTTTATAAAACGTATTGATATTGACGAGAATATACTATTCAGTTAACATTTGAAAAATATTGCTGAAAAAATAATAAAATATACCGTCATAAAAATACGAAAGGTCAATACCAAAGCAAGCATATGACTTGTGTGATTTGGATTATTTTCTAAGGCGTTTGTTGGTGTTTGTAACTTAACTTGCGTGATGTCCCTAATAAAAATACTTAGAGTAGCTCTGAGTAGCAAACAAACCTATTGTGATATGATAACGGAAATATATCATATGCGACTCGCTACCATTTAGTTTTCGTATTTTGTCTCTTACTTTTATTGTTATAGATTTCGCTCCTATTTGAAAACCAGTTCTTCAAAACCATTGTCAATGCAAATAACTCACTAGTATTAAAGCAAAATATGTTATCTGCCATTTTTGTGATTTTACAGGAGAAGCGAAAACGGTTTTGTATTTATAATTGTGAATGTATATTAACATGAATTATTGCCATAGTTATTTACACTACAAAGTTTTGACAACTAAATACTTTATACTTTATGTGTGGTCATTTAATGCCAAAAAGTGTATTTTGAAAAAAAAAGAGTCGGATAGCATATATGTGTCATAACACAACTGACACTACTTACATTTTAATACATATTTATTGTGATAGATAATCCTGCTTGAGACTGCCACTGGCGGAATTTGAGAGAGATAGATCAGTTCTATCGAACTTCTCTGAATCCGCGGGTCATTTTTCTAGTCCAAACATTTCGGGACCCAAGAAAGGTTAGAAAATCAAAAGTCAATTGAGGTCATGTCAAAAATTAGTTTAGGTAGTTGAACGAAAAAGAATAAAAAATAATGTAACAAAAATATGTGTATAATCTCAGTAAGAACTTTGTGGACGTAATTGTTGGGCAACGATTTCCTTTATATCCGTATCAATATTTGTTGCTACAAGTCGAATTATATTTTCAAGTATAGAATCTTTATAGGAGTATCTATATTTTGATTTTATGTATTTCATGTCAGAGAATGCACGTGATACTTGATGTTGCGTGCTATCGGCCAGGTTCGATTAATCGTCTCTTATACTACGGCCCCTAAGTCATATTGTAGAGCGGATGTCACCCTAGAGTTCATCAAACAAGTTCAGGCCCTTAAGGTAGCTCAGAACTAGTTACCTTAAGGGCGTCAGAATCTTGATCAATGAGGTCTTCTTCAGGTCAGCTAGGGAAGTAACTGTCTTTCGAAAGATTGAGTATCTGATTCGGGTGGCCGCAGGACAATAGCATGCTCTACTGTTTCTGTTTCGGCATTCCGCTTCATCGGGTAGCCCGATTCTGTGTAGGTGCTTTCTGAGTCCGTAGTGAGCTGTAAAAGCAGAAGTAATAATTTTGGCCACTATTTTGGAATGCACGTTCGCAGACGTATGTACTTCCAAACATTTAAATGACCTGAAGAACAAAATCTCATCGTCAGATATTTTTCTTTATCCAAAAATTGTTCCAGATGCTCCACTGGATGCAGTAAATGGATCAATCTGAATGTCGCATAAGTCCATTTGTTATTTGGAATCCACTAAGCTAATATCAATATTTGATGGATTGCCGAATAAGTTTGAATTCTGTTTAAGGTCACCGAATTGGGAAAATCTTGTATTAAAATTTTCATTTGCTGGAAGCTACAGAAAAATAAGAGCAATTATTGGTTATGTTTTCTAATTTATTAGTATAGTGTATAGTGATTTCTTCTACATGCTGGCTTACAGTCGGATGAGAAAGTGAAACGGTTTGAAATTGTTTAATATTTGCTTCGCGGGCCGCATAGTTGGAGAGCGCTGACATAGATGATCAATTCACTTATTACCAACGTAGTAAAAATTTGATGTGACGGTAAATTTAGGACATTTAAAATCACACTGTGTAAGTTATTATTTTATAAATGTGTATAGTGTTTTATGCAGATGCTATATGTTTGGCTATATTTTGAAAATTTTTGCGGGTATACAGTTAAAATAAATATGTTCTAGAAACGTGTTTTATATTGTAGTTCATTCGCATTGTTTCCATCGATTCCATTAAATATTATACAGAGAGAGCAACAAATCCAACAACCACGTGTCGCCAACTTACATTATAAATTTAGATTATACCAGTTGGTGTAGCACTATCTCCTTTATAGGTACTAAGGTGACAATTTACAAAATAAATTAAAATTATAGAAATTTATTGCAAAAATAAATAAAAACGAAGATAATAAATAATAATATTTAAACAGTATTTACGGAACATATAAAAATCAAGTCAATTTAAAATTTTATTCATTTAGAAACATTGTTATATAACATGCCTTCAAAATGCATACCATGATTTAACATGAAAAGTTGGACTCTTCTTTTCATATTATCAAAGATTTATTAACGTCCCTTGTGTTATGCCCCAATTTCTCTTTGAATGGGTGCTTGCAACTCATCACGGTTGTGTAAGCGATTACTATAAATTCTGTTTTTCAAGTAACCAAATAAATACAAATCTAGAGATCTGGGAGGCTATCGATGACTACTAATTAGTGTACCGTCATAAAATTCCCCAAAGTAAGTCAAAGTTTGCCGAGCTGTATGCGCTGTAGTTCCATCTTGTTGAAACTATCCTTCACTAATCTCGTCATCGTGTATCTGGTCAATAAATGGCTGAAGTAAATTATTACGGCATCTCTCTGCATTTATGGTGTTATGAAAAAATATTGGTTCAATTGCACGTGGTCTTGATAACGCAACGCAAACACCAGCTTTTATCGGATGTAAACTGCTTCCCACAAAATTATGAAAATTTTCTGCTGACCATGTCCTGTAATTTTGACTATTCACATAGCCAGATAGGTGAAACCACGCTTCGTCTGTCATAAATATTTAGGTATAGTACATCGTCGTTATTTCAATTTTCTATGAACCATTGGTAATATTGTAATCGTGCTTCATGATCCCTAGGGTACAATTGCTGGACCACAGTCAATTTATGCACGTGTAGATTTTTCTTTAGAGCTTTCCGATAACTTGAAATCATATGTTCTAATTTTAACGAATGGTGAAAATAGCAGGCTATCCAAATATTTACTACGTAGTACACTAAATCGTGTTTGAGCAGATAACTTTCTAACCGACTCATTTCCATGCGGGCTCATTTCTATGCGGTTTTTGATATGATTAACATAATTATCGATTAAAACTGTTGGCCTCCCGGAAGGTTTGCCTTTGCAAATACAGTGCTTTATTTCAAATTGTTTCACCAATACAAACTTATGTTTAATGAATTTGTCATAGTCAACTTCTTCATCTGGAAATTGTTCAATAAATTGTTCAATGCACGATTTCATAGGGCACGTCCGCCAACCATCTGGGGTTCTAGTTCCACTACGGAAGTATGCCATTAAAATAAAAGTATCTTGTTCACTTGTAAATGGCATCATCTAACAAAGAATACCTTTGCCTAAAATTTTATGGTTAAAATTGCACATTATTGTAATATAATTAACAACTTACAACAAATAAACAATTTTAATTGGAGAGTGTTCTAAAAATAGCAGTTATTAATAGCGAAAAACGAAAAAAAAACCGAGAAATTAATAAACAGTAGGGACACAGTAATAATGTAAAATATATGTAAACTGATATGTACGCTAATGGCATTATTAATGCCTATGCATACTGCAAACTAACGAAATCAACCTTAAGACAAAAGAAAATACTAAATTGATGGGTCACGTGGATCTCTGGATTTGTTGTTCGTACGGTATCTTTTCGCCGATGTAATAGTTTGTAGTATTTTGAAAGTGTTTGGAGTTAGTCAGGATATAGACAAATTTACTAGCAAATACCTCATTGCTGAGCTCTGAAGGGAATTACTCTAAACCATCAATAGTTTTTCTTTATGTTTAATTGTAAGTGTAATACATTTCAGCCGTAGCATCTCTTACATCTGCTACATACGGGAAATTGTTTGTGTTTATGTTACTATCAACTAAATATTATTAGGATCACGTACAACAACAAGGCATTTTATAATAGTATATAATGGGAAGTAGATATAAATATACTAAAGGATTAAAAACCTCATTAGTATTGAGGTAAATATGTTCAATACAACTGAATAAAAGTATTTGGAAATAGGAAGAAATTTAATTTCATAGTAGTAAGGTAAATATATCACCAATTTTAAAAGTCACCCACACATTTCGTGGAAGAATTTGTATCTGCTTATCAAATTCATCTAGATTTGATAAAACGAAAGTGAGTCATTTATTCTACAAAATTAAGTATGGAATCTGTGTGCAGTCTCTATTATTTTATTGTTTGCATATTTTGTCACTATATAGATTTGCACTATGCAAATTAGTATGGAAATGGGCACAGAATATGCAAACAAAGAAATACATGGTAAAATGAGACAATATCTCGAGTTTTGAAAAATGAAATTTGATTAAAACCCGAAAGATATTCAATGGAGTTTTAGCATAAGGTTATTAAAAAGAAAGAAATGTTAAAAATATTTTAGGAATGATAGAATTGACAGTAAACCGGGTGTTTGGTTGTTGCGTATATTTGAATCGCGCGCCATTCATAATGGCTGTTCGTTTGAATTATTTGATTGCGCGCCTATCAGAAGGCCTCGCATGTTTTAGCTACCATCGCAGGTAGCAGTTTTGTTCAGTCCCTTTTTTGTAACACACAAGTTAAGAGTCGTTCGACAGAGCAACCCATTTTTTGTACGTCTCATTGCGTCTGAATCATCACAGTTTTCTAAATTATTATTGTTTAAATAATATATCAACAAGAAATATATAGTCCACATCCAGGCATTTTTATTGCAATTTCCAAGATCACACACAAAACAAAACACCGAGAATTTAAAAGCTACTTCTTGGCTATAGAAATACATTCAAAAATCTTGTAAGATCTCCACTTTTAGCATGAACGAAGTGTTAGTATAAAAGTATTTGAAAGAAAGAGATGTTAAAAAGCACCAACTCTATTTGCAATTTCATTTTGGTCTGTAAAATAGGTCTTACATCAAATGATCTTTTCATCAAGGATCCATACCGGAATATTCAAGAATACTTCAAACCAAAGTTCATTCATTTCAAGAATGTATTCTTAGAAAAGAGAGAAGAAAATATCTCCGCTTATGATTGGCTGAAATTTTTGCGAAGATGTACGCACGCAAAAAGTTTTTAAATGCCCGCATAAAAAGATAACACTGGTCAACACCATTTTTCTCCCTCATTTTTTTTTTACTGTTATTGAGTATTTCTAGGACTCTGACTAAGAAAAAAATATTAGATAATTGCTAACAGCTTTAATTTTTGCAATTTACAGTTTTATTATTTTGACTAAAAATACAAGAAAATTACTACATATTTAAGTAAAATTTCTATTCAACACTATGAAATGATCTTTTATATGATTTCCTTGAATGAACGACTTCAGGTTGATCTCGTTGCAAGCTCCAACAGTAGTCGGTCATAATATGGGAGTCCCACCTTCCTTGATAACGCTCTTCCATTTTCCGTATGTCTTGATGAAATCTTTCATCCTGCTCTTCACTAAAATAGCCCAGATTTTCTGGGAATCGCTGTAAATGTGAGTGCAAGAAGTGGATTTTTATGCTCATGTTGCACCCCAGTTCTTGCAATGTCGATAGCATGCACTCAACAAGCTCGATATAGTTCCCAAGAAAGTTAGTTATAACCAAAACAAATGAATTCCAAGCTTTCAATTCGACTTCCTTCATTGATTTGACAAAATCGGCATCTTGCACGAGTTTCCTAAATTGTGGTCCATCAAATATACCTGCTTTTAATTTCTCGGTACTTAATCCTGGAAACTTGCGCGAGAGAAAATTGAAACATTCGCCACTTTTGTCAACGGCCTTCCCAAACTGTTACATTATGTTTAATATGAAGTGGTGGAAGTATGATACGATCTTAGCTAACTAAAGGCACATTTATAACATTTTCTGTACCAACTTTCAGCTCCTCTCGCACCAGCTAAACTTTTTGTGACCAATGGCGTTACTTGTCTTGATTGTCCCAGAGACACATAAAACAAGGGAACTTTGTGTATCCACCTTGTTGACTTAGAAGGAAGTTAACCATTTTCAAATCAACACAAATGTCCCGGTTGCGGTCTTGATACTTAGTTTTTTTCCATTACTTTAGAAATATTTGTGTACTGTTCTTTCAAAGTTGTCGAATGTGCAATAGGTATAGATCCATACTTGTTACCGTTATGAAGTAAAACACATTTTAAGCTTATTTTGCTGCTGTCTATAAAAATACGCCAATCACTAGGTTGGTATTGTTTTAAACCCATCTGTTGCAAAATACCTCTAATATCGTTACACAATACTAACTCCTTCTCTTCAGAAAAATACGGTAACAGATACCTTTCTCGGGTGCGATAAAAAGTAATGTTGGTTTCCGGACCAAGACAATTTTTTTCTTTTAAAAACTTAATTCTAAATGTATCACTATCCATCCTGATTGTGATGAAACATATGTTTTAGGGCGTATAGTGAGAAAAAATCTATGTTGTATCAAGTATTTTAGGCGATTACACATTTGCTTGAATTCTAGAAGCTCAATCAATGGCAATCAGACTGATTACCATCTTAAAATAAAATCTTATTATTTATTATAGTCGTAAAAATTTCCGAATTGACTCGGTTATCTACTAACGATAAGAATTCAATTTTAGATAAAATTTACTATTATCCTATATATCTCTAAAAGCATATGTTCTTTGCTTACCTAGGTGAAGTGTTTTGTTTAATTAATAAAAATCGATCCTAAGTTAGTAGCTTTGTTTTAAGAAGATAAGATCCTAATAAGACAGCGTCGTGATATAATATTTTTAAATATCAAAGTGCGAGTATGAACAGTATTTAATCTTAAATTAACGATATCACTGTTCGTAATATGTTTATGATTAGATTCGCTACTGAATAGAAAATTTGTACTGTTTTGAAAACAAAGATAGGTACGTCCATGTATAAATGTTCAAAACTCGATTTGCAAATTGTTTGCAAGTTTACAATTATGTTTAAAAACTTGTATTGATTCAATCTTATACATTATGTGGAGGAATTTTCTGCAATATAGAAAAAAATCTTTTCATTTATGCTTTAGAAAAAAATGTATTCTTTGTTAAAGTTTTTGCTAGTGAAATGATACCCTAGAAACTGATAAAAAAACCTTACAAACCGCCTCATTTGGCTTTAAATTTAGAATACATGCTTATTTAGTATTCTATTTTTTCCTAAATCGTCATATGCCATTTGAAAGAAAGGTAGAAAAGATAGCGAAGTATTGAGATCTCCCATTCCAGCTAAGATTGACATAGAATACAAGATATTATTTATACCAATAACCGTTTGATGTATGAGAGGCATACTACCTACGCTAAAGAAACACCTGGAGAGAATTCAAGTTCTGGAACCAAAACACACCCATGCAAAAGCAAGTAATTTCGGGGTCCCTCCGGATCCTGAGGTCCCATGAAGCCAGTCTGACCATCACGGTTGGAGATACCATTACCTGATCTTCTTATGAAGAAGTGAAGGCGATCTCAAACCGAGGTCGTGCGGCAAGACTGTGAAACACAGAAAAATCAATGTGTGCAGGAGTATTTGGGTATTTTCTAAGGCGGCACGTTGGGTTCCCTGTGGTTTTGTCTTGCGCTATGACCAGTCATAATCCTGTGAAACTAGCAAATTAAAGCTGAACTTGAAGCTATACTCTGCTATACCCAGCTAGCCAAGGGAATGGAAGAAAGCGAACAGTATGAATACCTGATAAATACGGAAGCCTAAAGGGTCTCATGAAATCGAAATATGTATCAAAGAAAACAAAAGAGCGAATCCATAAAACAGTCATAAGACCTACCGCCACATATGCCTGTGAAACGTGGGTCCTGAATAAGGTGGAAGAGCAGCAGGTAAAACGATGGGAGAGAAAAATGCTGCGTGCTATATATGCAGGAGTAAGAACGGCGAAAGGGTGGAGTAGAAGATGCATATGAAAGCCCCAATATCGTAGCGTTTGCCAAAGCCCAAAGAATAAGATGGCTGGGGCATGTAGAAAGACTAAGCAGAGATAGGTTGCCAAATTTAGCCCTTACCAGAAAGCCAATAGGGAAAAGGAGAAAGGGGAGGCCAAGAGAGAGATGGACAAATAAAGCGGATGAAGATCCAAAAAAAAAATAAAATAAGAAATTGGAAAGAGATGGTCGCATTGTTATGTATAAATACCTGGGGTACCAACAAAATCTGGGGACAGGCAATAAAAAAGTGTATCCAAAATAATTAATTCCAGCCACTGAAAAGCATACTTCACACAGAATCATCTCCAGGAAATGCACCCAAAGCTGTAGGCGCATATGCTAATAGTGTGCTGAATTGGAGCTTTGGAGTAATACATTGGACGAGTACGGAGCTCTCAAATATTGATATTGAAACTAGGGTTGCATTCACTAAACGCCGCATCCACCATCGCAGTAGTACTATTGGCAGATTTCATCCCACCAGATGCCAGAGTGCAAGAGCTATCGCAAGTACGATGCTCGTCAATTGCATGCAGGTAAAAAAACCTGGGAGCTATTTCCTTAAACGCTAAAAGTCAGTGACCTACATAGACTTATAGCAAAAGCGAATACAAACATAACTGCTGTAAAATTGGTAAGAGAAAATTTGATGCGGAAAAAATACTTACTACTAATGATCTAACAACTTGTTGAAAAGGTAGATCCCTGCATGGAAAATATATTTCAGCCATAGAGCTAAATAAAATGGACGCAGGGGCCATGCGTTCATACTAGAAATCTCTTCTAAAAAAAGGAGGAATTTATTGCTGCTATCCTAAACCAAGTAATAGCGACAAGAGTCGCAAGAGAATAGAATCCTTACTGATAATATTCCTACCACTAAGCGCCGCATGTGTAATGATAAAGATGAGACGTTAAAACACCTGCTTGCTGGATGCAGAGGGACTTTCTACATCTAGAAGAACTGTGGAAGTATTATGGGTGCCAACCATCTTGCATATACTAAGACAACAACGCAAAGATGTATTGGAATAGGAAAATAGTAACAGATCAACACATGCCCAACAATATGCTATATAGTACTTACCCTTAAGCAAGAAAAAATTTCCTATGTAGTAGATATTGCGGGTCCGCTAGCTTGTAACGTAATGACGACATACAGCGAAAAAATTAGAGAGTATTTAGCGCTAGTCGAAGAAATGAAGGGGTTATAGAGATTAGAAAGGGTGGTGATAGTACCGATTGTTTTAAGAATTCCCGGTGGTTCTCAAAACAATCGGTACTATCACCACCCTTTCTAATCTCTATATCCCCTTCATTTCTTCGACTACTAATACTAAAGAGAAAAGCTTCAGAGTCTCTGTACGTTGGGTATCGAGAGGGAAGTTTCTCTTCAATTGCAGGAATCTGTGTTGTTGGACACCTGTCTCGTCATTCGTAGAACCCTAAGTATATCTTAAAACATTGGTTCCAGCGAATCATCTTGACGATGCTTTATCGCGCCCCAGACAAAACAACAATAATAATAATGTATATAAGTATATAAGTTCAGCAGATAATATCACCCATTAAATCCATTAAGAGGACACTAGATCTAACAAATCGAGTGATAAACGATAAAATATGAAATATGTAAAAATATAATACAAAGAAAAATATATAGTTATAGAAATTAATGCTCCAGCCAAAAAAAGAACTTTTGATAATCTTTCGCGTTTAGCACATATGTACCAGTGGTACAGTGCAGCAGTAGTTCTTACAGTGGGAACAGTAAATATGTGTCTAGCCGACGACTTACTGAAGTATAGACCAGATAATAAGTGGGGAAATCTATTTTACTATCTATCTATTATTACGAATTTATTTACAAAGCAGGCACTGGTGAAGTCTCTTGGACATCATAATGGTTCTATTGCATAGCGCTCCAGTAACTTTTGATAGTCAATACCACGAGGTGGGTAACTACCGTCGATTCGAAACGGAAGATGTTCTAAAAAAACTTCTTTGTATGCGTTCCACCATATGTCGATCTACCTCCCCAACACCTATACCAGATAGTAGTCTCGCATTTCAGTTTTCTTCTAACGAAGACGTTGCATAAGGGTTATAAAACTAAGGGATTTTCAAAGTCTCTGGAAGCTCGTACGATTAAGCCAAGGGAAACTAGAACACATTTCATATCTATGATGCGCAAATCTTTAGCGGTCATCAAATCAAATGCCAAGATATTTAACCAGCTGTTTACGTAATATAGTCGTAATATTAATCAAATAATTCCTGCTCAGAATATTATGTTTTCTCGAGAAAGATACACCACTGCATATTTTAGTATTCAAACTTAGCTTATTGTAGGAACACCACACATCTAGATCCCCCTGGATACGGACACAGGAGAACGGAGAAAGGTTAAAAAGTCATATATAAAAATTAACAGTAGTGGAATTAGGTTTGACCCCTCTGGTATGCCTGGTATTGCAAAATAACTGACAGAGGTATATCCATTGTTACACGCGTAGTTTTAAACTGCAGACAGCTTTGGAAAATGCCAAGAATGATTGCACGAAACCAAACGATCTCGTTTTTCGATGGAGTATTAATTAGGTGGTCGATAGTGTCAAAAGTTCTCGTAGAGTCTGTGTATACAATGTCCATCTGTTCACTACCAACTGAGGTGCTACATCTTGCGTAAATACAGCTAGAATCGTGATCCTAAAATGTCAGAAAACAGCTAGGACTCTTTTGGGAATTATCGAATAGTTTAATTTACTATTTAAATCCTATTAAAATTTTCTATCAATATCGGCTTTCACGGCCAGAGACAGTATAAGATAAACTTCTTCCGGGTTTGTACTAGTGATGTGGCGAGTCTGGAGTAATTCGTACTCGGTTGGCAAAAGAATCGAGTGGGTATCTCAATACACAGACTCCAGTCTGGAAATCGAGAATTGAGTCTGTGGATTGAGTCCAGACTCAAATGCGTCTCCGCATGCGTTAAATTTAAAGTGATATACTTTAGTATTTCAGGAGTTTCATTTCCACATCTTGGCAGAAGCAAATCATGCCACCAGACAATTGACAGTAATTGTATTTCCTTCTAAGCGGTTATAATGTAAATAGAATGGCAGTATATATTTTGGATTGAGAGAGGAATTAAATTTTATCAAATGAAAATTCACTAATTCCTCAAAATATGCATATTACATATGTATGTAAGTATGTGTATCATAATAATGTTGCGATAAGGTATTATTGAACAATAGTAAACTTTGTATTTCTGTACAATGTTCTAATACTTCAATTTTAACATATCTATTGTTCTCTCAATTTCATCATATCTATTTTTAATTTTAAAACCAATACAATACGTATAGATGCATAGGTACACATAGGTATGTATTCTCTCCGATATTCCGTAAAGAATGGAACAACATGCTAGTTTTAACGAAAAATCTGTACCTATTGCATTTGCAAGATCTTGCACTTTGAATGGGATATAAGTACGCAATACATCTTACCAAAAACGCTGTTAACCCCGGTTGTAATCAATCACCTGAATCGAGTAGGGTATCCCGTCTACATAATCATCCCAGTCTACATGGAATCGATTCTACGGAATGGAGTCTAGGTTGTAGTCAACTAACACGTTACCTTGTTTATTAATATAACAGTTTAGATAATTTGCATTTGCCAATAAAACCCTATCTTCACAAAAGAAATGTAAATACATCCCCGGCATTTCAAAGTTCTTGAGATAAATGATATTTTATTTTAAGTTTTAAAACGGAAAGGTGTTAAATCTTTAGACAGTTTAAGTCAAGTTTTATACAACTCGTGTTAAGAAATAATTACCTACTTGATTTACGATTTCTATTTGAGCATTAATAAGCATTGGATAGACAATAAAAGCTTTAGATATGTCTTTAAATATAAATAATTCGCAAAAGTAAGCAACAATAATTTTTCCTATAACAAAAATTAAACCTATTACGAACGATCAGCCATAATGCATATTTTATATTTACTTATAATAATAATATATACAATTACGATCTTGTGATTTTATTTGCAAGGGGTGATCAAACATAAGATCAAAATAAGGTCATTAACGTAAAAATATCTTAACAAAGTTGCATAATAAGAGATATTAATGTTAAAAGAAAATGTAGTTTATTTTTAAGTGGTGATTAAGCATATTAATTTAAACAATTTTTTAAATGCTTTTCATGGAATCCACTTCAAACTAGTTGTTCAAAGTTATCGCCGTGTTGTTGAACGCAAAGTCTCGCTCGACGTATCCATGAAT
>JARFOC010000923.1:732748-758184 GCA_031763485.1 Osmoderma eremita | reverse complement strand
AAACCTAATGTAGAGTGATACAATAGGCCTCAAGGCCGCAGTGTTAAGTCTCTGCATTAGGATACAAACAAAACAAAAAAAAACAACAACCATTCTTCGTAAAGGTTGAAAATATTTCGTAAGAGCGCTTTGATATTTCACGTCAAATGCCTCTTTAGTGTCCTATTTAAGAGATACTTTCAGATGCTTTCTTAATTTACTTAAAGAACCACTTTTCATTGATCGTTTTTCAAGATGGAAGAAAAGTTTTATGTTCTGTTCTTCATTAAAACAATGAAAAAAAAAACGGACGGTGTCAAACAGATCTATTTGACGCCGAAATCGGCTGAACGTTGGAGAAGGTTCGCCTGCAACTTCCAGTCAGGAAACAATTACCCATGTTTCACTATTTCACACTCACTTACTTACATATGCTTTCATGTTGATTATTGTAAGCACGCCGAAACTAGTACCACACAGTAAATAAAATAAAAAATAAAAAATTAGGAAGTACCTACATTACAATTGAAATGTTATTAAATATTAAAATTCTGGGAAGTGACAAAGTTTTATTAGAATACTACAATATTTAAGACATTTATGATATAAAAATAATGCTATAGATGTAATAAATTGATGAAAATTAACCAGGGGTAAATGATTTAAAGCGCATATTGTATAAAAATGTCTATCTAAACATAGGAGATTGCCTTTAGTTGGAGAAAAACAGTATTTCTTCAGAAAACTAACTTTAAACGATGATGTTCACTATTTTCAGTTGATCTCCAGTGAAATCCAGCATGAAACGGATAGATAAATAATGCCAATAAATCTTCAATTTATTGTGTGAGATGACAAATGTTCAATCTCGCAAAATCTGAGGAGATTAAAAGAAAAGGCACATTAGGTCGGAATAAAAAAATTTAGGAAATCAAAATAATGAAGCCAGAATAATATACTTGAAAAGAAATAAAAAAGGACATTTGGTAATTAATAAAGTTAATCAATTAGGTTTTTACGGAAATGTCACTAAAGAGCGAACGACCAATCAGAAAACGACAGTGGAAGGAGAACGCCGGAGAAGTTTGAAGATCAGTAGCAAAGTAGTGGTTGTCAGAGTTAGTACAATATTTACTAGTAATCTGCCATTGCAAAGGAAGCACCTTTGGGTCAATAATTAGAGTTTATAAACTACATGTATAGGTGCGTATTTCCAGGAAACTCACAGTAAAAATATCAGTAATAAGAATAATGGAAAACAGCAGAAGCTTTTACCTATTGAATCATCTTAGATTATTTACGTTTAAATACAAAGTAACATGTTATAAGAAATCAGGCGCGGATTCAGAAGGAATCGACAGGGGGGCACAAAGTCACGTGGCAAATTATGTGACTTTATACCGAGTGTTGTTGCGGGTACAAGTTGCCTATTAATAAATGTGTAACAGTTATCCGTGTCTCTGAAACGTGTGGCAGATTAACCTTTTTTATAATAACTACTCTTTTGCGAGATCTGCAAATAAGGCATATTAATGCCGTCATTTAGTTGGTAAACAGAGAAACTTAAATTGCTGATTTGTAAACTTAACAGTAGACTATAGGTCTGTTCGATTTGGCAAGCGCGTTATGTTGCCAAACGCCTGCACAACCGCAGTAGTTCTTTTATATTCGAAAATAGATCTTATCGACAAGAGAATAATTACTGCGCTTGTGCATGCGTTTGGCTGCATAACGGTTTTGCCAAAACGAACAAACCTAATAGCTCTAGCATAATTGATTCAAATTTTAGATTTATATTTTCACGTAAAAGAAAAGAAAGAGTAGGTAAATATAAAATAAGAATAAAGTAAAACTGGTTTAAATAAATTGTAATTGCAATTTTCGAGTGTGCTTCTTTGCAAATAGATCTAGAACCAGTTCAGGATCTATCTATGCTTTTATTTATATTCATCATGCTGAGTTCATTCAATCGTTCCTCACCCATGGTCGATCTCAAATATGACTTAATTCTTTTCACAGTATTGAAAGATATTTCCACAGTGGCGGTTGTCACTGGCAAGACGCAAAGGATTTGCAAAATACATTGAATATTGGGAAGCCAATTTGAAGGATCTATTGGACTATCAGCTTTATGTAACTGTTTTATCCATAGTTCCTTCCACAAGTGAAAGAACCGCTGTTGCGGAGGGTGAGCCAGGTAAGTAACTTTGAGCAGCTGCAATGATGTCTTCATCAGGGAAATTAGATTCAAAGAAAAATTTTGGAACTATTTGCTGTAATTTCCCTATTGTATTATTGTTTTGCTTATTAAAGCGAACATTTAGCTCGGAAATAAGACATTCCAGGTAGGGTAAATATATATTTACTCTAAAAAATGCATAGGTTCAGTCATCCGAGTATTGGCACGATTTTATACCACAAACAAATAGGGCCCAATATGGTACAAGGATACTACGGAGGTAACCAACTGTAGATGGCCTGATGACAGTTCGGCGGCATTTAAAACGTTACACTGTGTATTCCAAATTGACTTCCAATGATGGCTCCTGCTTGCTAATTTTCATGTGTAGAACTTTATTTATTTCAATATGTTTATTAACTTCGTTTTTGCTTAAAATGGCAATCCCCGGCATTAATAATGAAAGCCCCCAAATATTCGTATTAATTACGTAATTACAGCTACACGCTTTCGAGTTTTATTTTTTAAAACAGTAATGACTATTATTCAACGCGAACAGACTCCATTTAGATGGCGTAATAAACTTCACTCTCGCAAAAAACGGGGCCACTATTATCCGAATACCCCTGCAGACGCAAAACAGGACGTGATATCCGCGTTGGATGATCAGCTTATCCATCCATTCCTTAATTGAAATGATTGCTCCGGGCGCCGTTAACGATTTCAGGAGCATAAACGAATCACTGGAAAGGGAAACGGAAAGATGACGTAAATGAATATTTAGCGGTTATTTAGAATTAAGTAAGTCGAAAACTTGCTCCATCTTTGCAGACGCGATTGATAATTGCCGTAGTAGGTTTCAAAAATTAGAAAATTATGCAGCAACTATCAATAAATTCAACCAGAGTTTAATTAAATCTCCGCTATTAAAATGACGTACTTTGATGAATAATATCGTTTGAGTTATAAGCTTCTATTATTGCCAGCAGAGGGTAGCGCTTGATGATCAATAATGAAACTAATGAATGCAAAAAAAACATTAAACGAGTTTTCCTCGATCAATATCGCTCAAACACTTGCTTAATAAGGATTAATTAATGTTCTTGGGTACATTGAAACGGGACTACGCCTACACTTAAAAACCTTTAATGTTTATCAAGCGTAACGGTGGGTATATGAAGAAGTAACCTCATTTAATCTAGAAAAAAAGGTAAGAGAGAAAGGAAAGGAAAGTTTGGTTGAGCACAGGTATTGAATTACTTGGTAGGTGAAGGATGTAGAACTTTGCAGCGGTGATATTCCCAACTTTGACATTAGAATTAGCAAATACAAATAGATTATCGTTTGCTCTGTCGCCGTCGGTTGACTGATACTCCAAGGGATGTCAATTAGCATAATTACATTTAATATTAATTAACTATTATGTAACCAGAATTGACTATAATTGATGTTACAGGCTACGGGTGGATACATTGAAGTAAATGTAAATAACTAGATATAGGTTACAAGGGAGGGATGCTCCTTGTTAATGCATTGCAATTGATCATATTAGTGTGTCGTCATAAAACCCAGTTGGCATGGCAACGCGCCATGTTTTTTTTTCCAAACAAAACAAAATACTTCAAACATACTCATCTGATAATCATCATTCCTGTGAAATTGATTGCTTAGTTCTTAGCAAGTAGTAATTTTCCTGGTTGTCTAACAATATAAGTGCGTATTACGGCATAATATTATTATTAAAGATTATTAGGGGCACAGGTAAAGCAAATATTAAGGAACGCTCTTACAATAAAGAAGTAAGTATAATCACTTTACGTAATTTGCAACAGCTACACCTAAAATATATTGTTTTCAGATTAAACTCAATGAAAATACTAATATTGCAAGTACACACTGTACATGAGCAAAAGGGCTACATTACGTCACCATAGAGCAACATTTGCATACCATAATATATCAGTCACTAATAAGACATGTCTCTAGAATGCCCTACAGTTGAATACATTACAAACCATAGAACAAATGTATCCAAGCAAGGAATACTGAGCAACTGATAGGAATCTATTGGAACAAGAAATTGAAGATTTTAAAGGTAGTGATGAGGCTGTTTGTTATCTTGGTACATCTCCTAACAGATTGATGGAGGAAGTTGTGATAATTAAAATATAATGTATTTCCCACATTTTTTGAGTGAAAAACAATGTAATACATGCACGTAATTAAAATACTTAAAAGGAAGACTTTCCTTTAGCCATTTCATAACAAAACAATACCTATCCTACTATTTACAGTGTAATCGTAACACAATATAAGTTAACGTCTGTACGTGTTTGCATATATAACTTTTCTTCTTCTTGTGTAGTAGCTCAACATTGTGGTATTTGTTATTGGTTGCAGCTACAAATTGGGTCACTAATTTGTAGCTGCAACAGATGGCACAGATGGCTGTTTATCAATATGTATACAATATAAATTTATTATTTTGACATTCTTCTGTATCTATTACCGTGTGTATAAATACAGCATTAATCAATTTATTTGTTTAGCTCCGAGTTCTTTGAAAACAACTTCCACTTCTTGTGCTTACTGTGGTGATTACAAGCAAATCACATCACAGATTTGTTAATAAGATAGAATACAAGACAAAAGAGAAACACGATACCATACAGGCTCCACATAAACTTAGAAATAAAGCACTTTTAAAGGAAGTCGAGCGTGAGCAGAATGTGAGGTCATGTAGCTTGTTTTATTTGGAAAAAGTTTCACAGAGTTGCCATTTTTTGACGTCAGCACTGTCCTCAATTAAGGTTTGAATGCGACTTAAATAGTTCCACGATATTGGAGAAATGTGCAATTAATTAATAATTTTGAACAAGTAATAAATTAGCATTTAAGCTAACTCTCAATGCTTCATTTTTTTTAATAAACCTTTTTACCAAAACGAAAATGAGTAGGTTAATCCTGATAGCCGTTTCCTGTGTTGCATGAAATGTTAGTGTAAGAGTTTACTACTTTTTTAAAATAATTTTAGAGCCAAATATAAAAATAAGTGCATAAAATTGAAAAGTCGGTAAAATATGAGGGTTCTAAAGATAATACCGGGTGTCTGGTTAAAATCGGCCATCGGTCATATCTCGCCAACCGTTCATCTTACAACCCTGCGACAATAATCTTGATAATAAACGTGATAAAGAGAATTTCAACAAAAATATTTTTACTTTCCAGAATGATTGCGATGGGCGCAGCTCCTTATGTGAATTATAAATTCCGTATTTTTCCATTAAGTTTAAGATAAATGAAGGTTAAAATTATTATCAGTAAGATACTTGGACGATTCTACACAATTTTCATTTAACACTTTTTTAACCTAACGCCCCTAAGAAGGGTAGGGCGGGAGGGGATATGTCTGTGTAGAAAATCGATCATATCTTCTGTTTACCTAACGGATTTTGATTTCATTAGAAAGAGAATTTTATAAGGAATTGAACCATAGGTAACAGAAAATGCTGTAGTTGCCCATATGAATAATTCTAATCTATGGAAATATGTGTTTTTTCTTTAAAATTTCAAATGGAACGATATATCATTAACAGCATAATATTGAAGCACATAAACATCCGAACAGAATGGCGAAAAGCAGAAACTGCTACCTTTCTTTACTACGAAGTTATAGTCATTAGAAGAGCTTCGAGAATAATAAAAGTATTAAACAGAAATTCCTTGGATTAATTCTTTTATTTTAATATCAATTTCAACATCATTTCAATACAATATTTTAAAATATTTTTGGCGAACAAGGGTATAATTACGTATACATAATCTA
Organism: Osmoderma eremita; assembly: GCA_031763485.1. Lineage (NCBI taxonomy): Eukaryota > Metazoa > Arthropoda > Insecta > Coleoptera > Scarabaeidae > Osmoderma > Osmoderma eremita. Next base: position 752,200 of record JARFOC010000923.1, on the reverse strand, counting down.
ATGGTTTAGAAAAGATATTTATATGAACCTTTTACGAACCCTGTACACGATATATGGGAATATAAAATAATGAATTAGTAATAGGTCTTTAAATGCAACACTACTCGCTACTATTCGCTTTGGTGGTCGTGGCTGCAGTTTATCCATATATAAAGGTGTATGCTTTCCAAAGGGAGATAAAATCACAATACATATATGGATACCGATAGTGTAAACTACAACAGAAATGAATTTTATTAAATTATTCAATTACTCTAATTTGAACAGAACACAAATGACATTAACACGAACAGAAACAGAACTCCTTATCTACTCCTTTGGGTCACATCTGTCTCTAATTACGCAGGATTTTGTTAAGGGCGTTATGAAATTGGCGGCAATTCCGCCGGGACCTCTTGACTGGGAGTCTAACATCTAAGATTACCCCGGGGTCGAATAAACTTACGTACTTGATACCCAGACGATATTATTAACATCAACCTTACTGGTGATAATTGGGGCCGCCAAGGAGGTGCTTCCATGCGATTACACTTAATATAACCGTAATATATTGCTAAATTTCTGTTATCCTTGTATTTGTAATTATTAAAGGACATTCAGTCTTTTATTAAAACAAAAAATATATTTTGAACTTATATCTACGTTTTAATTAAATTTTAATAGCATTCTAATATGGTCCTTATGCCTTTATTGCGTGGCAACAATCGAATTACCTCCAGGTGTCTCATGTGAACAATGTTTGAGGTACTGGAGGATTGGTATGGACTTGCAACAGTGCAAGTTGTTTCTATTGTGTGAGGCATCCAGAGAGTTTATTGATTTCGCTTTCGAGAAGTAACCCTTCGTACAGAGCTACTTCTTCATTGAATTTGATAGCCACCTAACCTTGGAGTCAAGTAGCTAACAATAAGTAACAAAAATGTTTTTTTATTCTGTAATAACCTGTCTTGCTATGTTATTAATACTATTCAATAATGACAGAATTTCCATTCAAGCACTGGCATCATCATAGCCTTCAGTACAGCTTTATTATAATTAGCACATTCAACATTTCCCTCCTGTGGCTCTGACGCCAACGGATCATCCTTTTCAAAAATCGGAATGACCAGTCTGTATGTGGACAGACGAAGACGAGAAGTTGTCTTGTCGCGGGACGAACATTGGGTGTCCTGGGCGGACAGAAAGGAACTCAGTTAATGTCCTGATCGGTGGAGAACAAACCGCTGCCGCATCTTGATCGTACGAAGTCACTTGTTGTGTCGCGAGTGCCGAAATGAACTGCAAAAGGGAACTGAACTTACCCGGACTGGCGAAGGGTTCAACCAATCAAAGGGCGAGAAATATTCATTTAAAAATATTATGGAGAACAAAGCTTTACTGTGTTTGAGTGATGGCCTAATTACGTATTCATTCGTTCAGAGAATTTGCAATGTAATACGGATTAAAATGATATCTGACAACACTATATTTAATAAGAGAGTGATTAAATATAATTTCAAATTCGGATAATTAAAATGCATATCTTCTGTATGCACCGAACACCTGATCTAAGATGTTTGTTACTAGGGGCAGTTAAAGTGATGGAGTATTCGCACTGTCGGCATCTTCGATAATAAATGTAAATCGCTTTATTGCTTATTTCAAGGAAAAATGTATGAATGGGCGGCAGATGTTGGCTAGAACACTTCTTAAACTTACCCTAAATAAATAGTTACGAAACATCATAAAATAATATTTTAGTAGAAAAGAATTGTTTTCTGTTACATGGTGAGTGTAACAACTTCAGCCCTCCATTCCTCGGGCATCGTCTCCTTCTTCCAAATTTTCACAGTTAACTTATATAATCTCTATTCCAGTTCGTTTCCTCAGTTCCTAGCAACACCATCCTTATGTTAAAAATATTACCATTTTAGTTTATTTATTTGTAGCATATCATAGATTTATTTGGACCATAACTAATTGTAAGTACAGAATTCTATAAAAGAAAATTATCTTCCTTCTATGTATCGGGATCATGTTGCGTAAATTCCATTTGCCTTTGCTTGGCATAAGGTTGTACATAATTTATTCCTGGTTCGATTAAGTTGACTTTAGTTGCACCAGTTCTAACTGTACACATTTAGCACCCTCTACGTTTTCAAACGCAATTAAGCGCTAGTTGAAAGTTAGAGCTAGTTATATAGTTCTCTGAAAGTTTAAAATTCTCATCGCGTGGAAAAAGTTTATATCACTCCAGTTTTCCACCAATACGGGAGTCGCGAAACTACAAGTTTAATTTAAACTAATCTCCACGTCTTTTACTTGGGTTTACCAGCACCAAATTTGACATGCGTATTCCGTGTTTGCACAGTTGTTCCATATTTAATCGATTTAGTTTATTATTACAAAGCTTTTTAATTTATGGTTTAATTCTGGGCTTTCGGGTGTGTTTTATTGCAATAGTACTTCTAATGGTAAGTTAGAGATCTACTCAATATTAACATAAAATACATACCGAAGTAAAACTGGGTTTCCTTAATCTGAATCAGTTCTGAACATTTTCTATCATAGAGTTTTTTCTTTCTAATTTCTGCTAAGAATTGCACCTTAGTTGCTGAAATACATATCTAGATTTAGTTCTGCAATTTCAAGCCACTGTCTCTTATCACTTTATACTAAGTAGTAAAACAAACTAAAGACGCGAAAACCAAGATTTATTCCATTAACGAACTTCGTTGTATGGACACCGAAAAATCTTGATAAATGCTAATTTCATCTCCCCTGCAGTTCGACGGTGTCCCTAACGTTTAATTTATGCAAATCCAACTGCAAATTTCATCCAGAACCTTTTCATTTCGACGTCGCACTTAACTTGATTCCTATAGTAAACACCGCTATCTCTATTCCCTTTATCCTAGACGAATCTAATTCGCCCTAGTTTCAAGGGAAATAAGAGCATTTCGTTTTATATGGAATGTTCCTCGAGTGAGATATTTGGAAACCAAAAACACCTCGTTATAGATTATTATTATTGTTCCATATACCATTGATACATATAAAATATGTATCAGAATAAAACAATTTGATGGAATGTCAATTTTTTAGACGAAACCCAAAAGATATTGGAAGTAATTATCGATAAATTCTATTCTTACAAATCGCCCTCAGTGTGTTATCCAAAATATCTGAAATACAAAATAGGATACGGTGGCTTAAAATAGTAAAAATAAAAAATATCCTTACCACCTCGATGATTGAAGAACTCCTGGATACGTATTTCGGCAATTAAGTTGCCGTCCTCAGCAGAATCTACGAAGGTAGATAATGTTAGACGTCGTTAGACGTGTTATACAAGCGGTGTTCTGTATGGTGCAAATCTCCCAGAGTGCGACGTCTAACATTATCTTCCTTCGTAGATTCTGCTGAGGATGGCAACTTAGTTGCCGAAATACGTATCCAAGAGTTCTTTACTCATCGAGGTGGTAAGGGTATTTTTTATTTTTTTGTGAGGATATTTATTTTATTCAAATATTTTGATTTGAATAAAATAAATATCCTCACAATAACTGAGGTTTCTTTTCAGGGAGTTTTTTTGATTTACTTGGATTAAATCCTCGAATATTTAACGGAAAGTTCATTCTAGTTTCTTAGAAATACGGATCTAGAGTTCTTCAATCATTAATCCTATCATTCTATATTTCCATCTTGATATCAGATCTTGTATATGTATTTTGCTTTTGGGATTTGATAGAAAGCTGCGGAAAAACATTCAACTTGCAAATGCATAACAACATATTTGCAACGAACAGGCTGATTATCAAGGGTTTTGAGCGTCCATGCCGTAGATTTTGTCAGCATTGTAATCTAAATGTAGCAAAGTGTCACCTAAATCTGCAAAGGAAAGTTTCCTTGGCAATATATAGGCTTCAAATTCCTCTAAAATTAAATAAGATAAACTAATTGAGAAGTCCACGTCTCCAAATTGCGCCAGTAAACCGAACATCACGAGGATACAGGGAGCTCAGTGGAAGATTCTTCTTGCAATAGTAAATGCTCCAGTAAGAAAATATGTATGGATCTGTTACAGACATGCATTCCCCAGTTCATAACCGCCGGAAACAGGCTTTTTGACCAGCCGTTACATTAGCAAATGAGAGGACCTTTTAGACTTTAAAGAATTGAACCAATAAGTCAAAAATATTTTTAGTGCAAGTTCAGGATTTCTAAGAATCAAGTTTGTACTTTGTAGTATAAGTTTAATTTTGGATAACTATATGTACACACACTTACGTATCTACATACATATATATTATATGCATGTACGCGAACTACATACACCTTTCTAAACATGTGTATGTTTGAGATAGGGTTGTGTATAGTGCAATCAAAGCTTTGTAAGCCACCTATCCCACTTGTATTCGTACGTGTTTCACGTCAATATGTCGCGTTAGGTATGTATCGTATATGGGAGACGCTTATATGACCGTACGAAAGATAAATCGAGTTATACGAAATCACTCCTAATGAATGCAATCTGATCATACGCTTCTCTGATTCGTTCGAGAACAAAAATTAACAACACGAACACGTACCACATTGATCGAAACATGACATAAAATCACTAGGTTTTAAATATTTATTGCGATGCGTCAAATATGACTTTTGGAGGGTTATGTTAGTGTCAGAACGTTACACTCTGCATATGAGATTTAAATTAATTAATATTAGTTCGGTTTGATGTAACATTGATGTAACTAGGAAACTTTTGGGAAATAATGTTACAAGCAAAATTTAATAAGTGAATTTTAACATACATAAACATTAAATTACGGATATTAAAAGCTTAATGATATAGCTATCAAGTAGAATTTTCAATAAGTTATTAAAGTATTTTGACAAGTTTACATTTGAATTCATAAATACCTTAACCACCCTTTTATTGTATACGATTAAATGTGTTCCGTCATCTCTCTGTTTGGCCGGTATTCATTTTCCTGTTCTTTACTTCAAATAATCGCTTTTTCTTTCTCCTCTTGGACAATTTATGACTTTATTTTAACAATTATTTTAGCTACTCCAAATTGTGACTTGACAATATGTTGATTCTTTTTTATTTCTATCTCATCGTCTGCCGACGTACCAACTATTTCTATTTTTTACATGGTAAAGAACACTTCTATTTGTGTGGATGACGCTTGTTGCCTTGTGCGGTCTCTACCTTGTATTGCGCCGTACCACAGCAACCGCATATCGTTGTTGTTGTCAAAAAGTTTGACGGCAAGGGTCTTAGACTTGTATATTTGGCACTCGCGTACTTAGGTTCTTGCATCACAGAAGAAACATATAAGTCTTTATGAATAATATCATTGCTGATGAACCGTGGAGCATCTGCAATCGTTTTTAGAGTTTTTGACTGAAACTGCTGCAATATATGTATGTTAGTGCCACTTGTGGTATCCCACAGTTGTGTCACTTACGTCCACATCGATTTTAAAATAACTTTACCTCACTGTCAATTTGCTGTTTAGGGATAGTTTAGATTTATGCCCAAATAACCGATATAGTTTAGAGGGCTTCGGAATTAGTTGTTTCTTTTTGGTAATGTGTCCTCTGAAGTGAGGAAAACACTGGGACATTGAAATCCAGCTTCTATTCTCTATTGAATCTAGCTATTGAACCAATTTTGTGTGTTAATGAGGCAATCTTGTAATTTCTCAGAAGAAAATCGAGGGATGGCACATCGAACCTGTCAAGTATGATCTCAGAACTATGAAAAAATGGAGCAGGCAACTGGAATTTTAGTTTATAAAGTTTTGGGTGCCAAACCTTATCAAATAGCTGGGTGATGTCTAGAAACGCAGTTGACCAGATTTTATTTTTATTTATCAAAGGCGTTGTTGATTTGTTCCACCACTCGATGTGCTTGTTCTATAGTTAAATCTTGTTTTCTATACTGCTGCGAACTGGTGCTCCGATTTGAGTTCAGCTGCTTCTGGTTTTAGTATTTTAAGAAACAGTTTTTCGAAAAGCTTGGGTAATAGGCTAATGGACCTGTAAGGGGCTATTAAATTTGTAAACTCTCTAGGTTTTGGTATGAGAACTATTTGGGCGATTTTCTTTTGGAATTTGGATGAAATATCCTTAATATAGCGTTGAAGATAGGTCAAGGTTGTTCAACCTTTTTTCATATAGGGTTATGTGACCCTGAAGTTGTTAGAAACTTTTAAATCTTTTTCATCCATTTGTTTAGAATGTCATTGTATATGTGTATTGCAAAATAGTTTATGGATATCTTCGTCGCTGGGATAATTCTCAGGAGGCTAGAAGTCATTTTTGACATTAAGAGAAAATAAATGAAATAAAAGTCAGTCAAGGGACAATTCTTGACCTGGCTGGGGGTATTACTGAGTTTAGAGAGTCAAGTGACATTAATTGACTCGACTGGTTGCGTTGTTTAAATAAAAGTCGTTATCGACCCCGTAACCACGTAATAAGTCATTAATCCAGAGATATTTGTTCGTGAGTAGGACCAATAAAGAGAGCGAAGACCAGGAAGCGATCAAGGCAGGTTGGCAGTATTAAACCCCAACTCCCCGTCGAATCTGGTAGCCGCGGCGAATTAGAAAATTGCAAACCAGAGTGCATAAACTCCTACATTACTCATTATTCCATTACGTATTTTTTTATTAATATTCATATTAACAGTCAAAAGGGGCCCCAAATCTATATTTTATCCATTGTTGTTTAATTTTGTTGTTGTTTTTGCCCTTCTCATGTAATAAACTTATTATATGGTACATAGATTACTTTACTAGAACTGCGCGACTTGAGCTAACTATAAATAGAGTACTCATATCAAATAATCCATTTTCGAAATTAAGTTTAAGTTTATTGTAAGAGTACCGTTAGAGTATACTGCATCAATGTGATCTACTGAGAACTGAGGGAGATGAAAAGCAATAGTTGGCAAAGTATTATAATGAATAAGATCTTCAGTAATAAAGAAGATGAAAAGAAAATAAAAAATGCGTATTCCAAAAGATGCGGCGGGATATATAGGAGCTAATTATAAATTTAAAGTTTTTGTTTCCTCTCGTCACTTTCTAATTTTTTGCATTAAGTATTAGCAAAGAAAGTTGTTAAGCAGTTTATTGTTTGTTTCTTTTAGTTCGAAGTATCGGAATTATATACTAAATAGAGAAACGGCCTCATATTAGACGATGTGCATTAGAAAAAGCCACTTACGTATTTGCTCTAGAAAGCGGTATAGAGTGTTGTAGTTAATGAGCATTCCTCCAGTTTCGAATGCTCGTGCGTTCAATTACTTATTAATCTATTTCAATATACGTAATTGTAGCGAACATCCGACGACGCTCCAGCACTCTGGAGTAAATGGAGCACGTTTCGTTTAAATATATTTTCACCCTAGCGCCCTGGCGTACCTACATACATAGCTCTTGTAACTATTCAACAGAAGTTCGTGCAACTTTAAAATTCACAGGTTATTTCAAATTATGGGCAATATAACATTTAGAGTTCAGCTCGAAAATGCATCATCCGTTGGAGTAAGCTCCAAGTATTCGTCACGTGCGGATATTACGGATGTGGAATAATCGCAAGCTCCCAAGCTGACGTGTACTATGCAAAATCATTCCGGCCGTATACCCACAAATATACATACTCGTACATACGCCTGTGCTTCCTTGAATAGATACATTTCAACGACAATTCTAGAATGAACACTTGTGGAATCGTCCATCGATACGTGAAATATGAAAGACGTTTCCGATAGGTTTTCAGCGCGACAAACAAGATAAAAGAACGAGTTGCTGTAGTATTGTTGTTGACGTCATATCGTTTGAAATTTCTCAGAACGAAGGTTTCTAAATTCAAAATATCCGCGGTGTTGTTCCTCACAAAGAGCGAAATACCCAACACATGCATTTTCAATATTTTATACGAATGTTCAGGTGGTCGTAGAATAATGGAAAAAGTGCTATATTATACAATGTATCTCAAAAAAGACGTATATTTAATCGCATATGCACTTATTAAAATTTAGGTTGTACCTATGGATGTACTGTGAGGTTGTAAAGTGTGGAATAAAATCAGCAAAAAATACTCCAACATATATTTTAGTAGTTTTATAAAATGGGCATCTTACTTAATATGCAGGGACCTCCAGCTAGCACTCTTGCAATACTTTTTTTTACCAGGGGGTTTGCAACTTGGTTGTGTGGGACTCGCAATAAAACCTACCCACTAAAAATTCCTGCGGTATCTGGAACCTTTTGTTTAGAATATATCATCAGATACCGTCGACTGCCAACATTGCCTCGTCCGTCTCTGTCCTACTCCTGCTGTTTTTGCCTATTCCGTTCGTCAAACTCTTTCGCGCGCATGATTTTCCTGGTCATTTCGAGTATAGCGTTCCAGTTGTCAGCGGATTCTATCATTAATGGAATTAGCGTGTCAGGTGTTATTTCGCCTTCAACCTTTACATAAATTATCTTTCTTGTTTCTTTCCATCTGTCACACACAAAAACTGTATGTTCGGCTGTATCGACCTTATTGCAATATATACAGCCATCTTCCACTTATTTTCCTATTCTTTTGGCAAACGCTCGATAACATCCATGTACCGTCAAAACCTGGGTCAGGTAGTAATCAACATTACGATGTTTACATGTTATCCAGGCCCTGAGGTCTTGAATTAGTCGTTTCGTCCATTGGGCTTTCACTTCCTCCTCTTCCTGTTTATCCTGCCATTTCGTCAAGATTTTCTCCTTTTCTGTATAGCTTGTCACCTTTGTATCTTCCTCCGCGTGGTTGTAGGTATAGGTTCTCTCACTAAGCATCAGATCGATTGGTGCTGTGCCAGCGACCACCTGTAAGGTCAGCACTGATACGATTCTGTAGCATGAGGAAACGCGCATCTTTGGGTTCTTTCCAGGACTCGTCTCTATTTCTTGATCCATAGAACTCCGTGCCACGCCGGGGCTCGATATAGCAATATATTACGCACCGTGCTACTCAAAACCGCTCTCTTGCTGCTCCATGGGCCTCTTATATTAGGCATCAGTCTAGCTAGACTAGCTGTTCTTTGCTCTGCCCTGTTTGCTGCCATCTCTACGTGTGCACAGAAAAATCCTCTTTCATCTAGTGGCACTCCTAGTTACTTGACCGTTTTCGCAGGTACAATCCTTGCTCCATCTAAAGTGAAGGTAACCGTCTCCCTTTTCCTTTTGCCTCTCACTATAATGGACTCTGTTTACTTTAGAGCCAACTCAAGTACATGTGCCTTCATCCACGTACTTATTTCTTGTATGCAGTCGTTTGTATTTTTGTGTCTGTTCATCACTGGCCCCAATCACCAGCGCCATATCGTCGGCAAATGCAAAACACATCGCATCACTGGTCAGATCCAAACCAAGCACGCCGTCATAAAGAATGAGAACAGGCCCTCTTCTAGAATAACATAATGATAAACTATCCAACAATCCAACAATATCGATACACAAAAGCATGGGGATTCTGTATCTAATACAGTGAGTGATAATAATTTATATCAGCCGGCGCTAATGAAATTTTTAATGCCATTATGGACATTCCTACCAAAATGTCTGCGGGTATAGATGAGATTCCCAGACATCATTGGATATGTAACCGGACGTCCTTTAGTTAACAGTTTCACCTATTAAGTTAGCTAAAGAATGTCCCATTTCTAAATCAGCAGAATATTGCAAATCATCGTCCCATCTTATCCATTCTTGTCTGAAATATTCAAAAAAGTAATGCCCTCGCGTTTGTATGATTATTCCCAGTATTTGCGAAATGTCAATTCGGCTAATTAAAAACGAAATCAACTTTTTTTTAATCACAATAAATTCAAAGTTGGCTGCTTAATGTTCGATCTGTCTAAGGCGTTTGATTCAATGAATCATACAATCTTGATAAGGAAGCTTGAGCGGTATGAAATTATGGGGGCGTACCTTTAATGGTTCAAATTATATTTGGAGGTTTCCAGAGAGTTCTTATAGCACAAGAATTTGGAAGAGTTTAGAATAGGATAGAATCTCTAATATAGGGGTACCGCAAAGGACAATTTTTGGCCTGCTACATTTTCTAATATTTGTTGATGATCTCCATATAGATTTTAATACTGAGCAGATCTGACAGTCAAACGATACAAGAAACTCCCCTTCATTAATTTCTATGTTATTCACTTTATTTACAAATTGCAGCGACTTTTCGACTGTTAAATATTCTAGCCACTGCCTGATACGATAGGTCTCACCGCCTTTCCCGGTTTATGAATTTTGGGCAAACAGTGCATATCCGGAATTGTAGGGCTTGCACTATCGAGTTTCCCATTTAAGCTCGCGTCTATTCATCTGTGACAACCTTCAACTGTGTCTTTAACCCGCCTAATCATCGTGAGTAGAGCGTTCTTTATTAATCCTTTGTATAGTCCTGTCGCTATCATTGCGTTAATTCGCTGATCAAATTGTGATTTGTCCAGAATGACTATTCTATTACCTTTGTCTGCTTTTAAATAACAACAATCCCTGTTCCTCAAACCTTTAAGGATTCCTAAATGTGATTTCGCAACTATTTTTCTTTCTAGTTATTACTGTTGTATTTGTGCATTCAGCTGTTTCACATTGTAATTATAATTAATCCAATTAAGACATTGTCTATACTTAATTATATTTGTGTTTTCATTAATTTAAATATATTTAATTTTGTTTAGTTTTAGACATTTTACAGAACTATATACTTATATTGGGGCACATGTTACCTAAATTAACTTTATTAAAGCATAACAGCTGCATGCATGTACATCTCCCTACTGTGCGGAAAACAACAGTGGTTAGGAAATTATCCAAGTTGGCAACTGAGCTGGCGCGTTTTGTTTAGTGCAGCGGTCGATGCAAGCAACACTCAAGCGATTTGCATGCAGGTAAACGCTATGAACATTGGGACGGTTTCCGGGAAGTTATAATTGAAGTATTACATATCGGAAATTTGTGATTTCGTCTCAATGTAGGGCAAAATTTCTAATAGAATCCATATTCTGTTGAATTAGATTCAACTGCTTCATATTTATCTCAACGGGTCTATACTAAATTTGCTTTTATAAATAAAACTATAAGTAAATAGTGGAAATTTCTTTTCTTGTAAGTAAATTCAATAAGTACCAAATAAAAACCAAACAAAGATCATGAAGTATTATAGATACATTGTAGAGTGAATTCTTTTTTTTTATAACATAAGATTCATTCCCAAAAAACCCATTTCGTTTGTTGTCGGGTGATGCCAGTCTTGTCACTCGTGTCCTCGTTCAGCTTGTTGAGATTAAGCGTCTTAAGCTCTATCCGGACTAATAATACTGAAAGCACTGCAGGATTATTCGATGTGTGTTTATTGTGCTTCCGTTGGTTTGGTTATTTTTTTTGTATTTTAAATGACCTTAGGTTATCATGTTCAATTATTCTGCGTCTCCCATAAATATCTTGTTGTTTTGATATTCGTTTGTTCTTGTCATACAGTATTTTTGCAAATTTCAAGTTCAGTCAGTTGTTGTATACACGCACAGAAACAAATTTTCATATTGAAAATGGATTGTTTTAACCGCATTTTCTTAAAACCAGAATAATATTTCTTTGATGTAAGAATTTTTACTTGTATAAAGAATATGCGTACACTTAGGCGAAGAAAATAAATTTCTTATAGTAGGTAATCATTTTAATCTAAGAAAAGTTGTTTTGGAAAAATCAATGCGATCAAAATGTGCTATTTAAATATTTGAAAGACGACTGACTAGTAATAAACTAGTTTCACACGTAATGGCAAGCACATGTTATTTTCTAGCAAAATAAATTGTGTTTATCCTGCGTATTACATACGTATTATATATAATATAGGTGCATACGTAATTTGCGGGAATTTTCTTTATGTAAAAAGTGGACAAAACTAGTATTATTTATTTTCTTTTCTGTTTAGCCGAAAACAATATAATTGAATTGACGATAGTTAGCAGTTATAAGAGGGCAGGTTGCTTCATAGCAATCCATCACTAGAAAATAATTTTTAAGAAGTTATCTCATTCTAGGAGAGACAGCATTCATAAGAAAATATTGTTTTGCAAAAATACAAAATAAAGATTTTCTGGACTGAATCCTAACACATTTGATTAACTACGTATTTCTTTACGTGTACAAAAGAATATATATTATTGTAGTTTGTGGAAGAGAACTTTTATCGTTATATTTCTAAAGGATAATTAGAACTTGTGCAGTGAGCCATAATATTTAGATTGCCAATAATGCAGAGATAAATTTCTCATCTTTAATTTGAACGTCAGGTTTATTACACTTTAATGACTTTCCCTCCTTCTAAGATTGTCGAGGCAACTTTATCTAAATTCACATCTGATAGGGTTACTTTATAACCGGTGGATTTGCCTTTATTCTATCCCGTATAAAGCACAGCTATTTAAATTATTTCCAGAAATAATCTAATAGATATGAAAGTATATTAAAACACTGTGATGACTTTTTTATATTCCCAACAGAAATTGAAAACTCAAAGGTTCATAAGCAACAAACTACGGTCGACTAACACGTTCAAATTAAAGGGAAAACTGCTAATTAAAAAAGAAACTAAAACAAAAAGTTTGATCTAAAGCACTAACATATCTCTGTCGCGATTTGCATCGCTATGCTTTTCCTACCATTTTATTAAAGATTGCAAGAACCGTGGGATATACTGTCCCACACTAAGCACACTATAGCGGATGATTTCTCCAGCACAGTGGATTAATGCATTCATTTATTCCCGAAACACCTGTCTATAATGAATCGATCTATTGTGCGGCTTACAGTATGTTTACCATTTCATCTACCTATCTATCTATAAGCGGCTTATATACAGCTAATTTTGCCATCTACCGCATCTCAATCTCCAAGAGGTTCTGTCTGTAAAACCATCTTTCCCCAATCCTTTCTTCCGCAGAGCTTCATTTATTCCGTCTTCCCAACTCCTTCTTGGTCTTCCTTTTTTCCTTCTATATGCAGGCTTCCATTTCTAAACCCTTTGTGGTAGTGTGTTCTCATGTGGCCATACCACAATAGTTATTTTTGTTCTATTATATTTATTAATATTTTGTCATCTTGCATTATTTCTCTTATTCTTTCGTCTCCAATACATCTCAACGTCACTAAATAACAGTAAAGTAATGTCCAATAAATAAGATACGCATCCAAGAAGAAAGGCATGCCGATGATTCTGTCTTGAAACCAAAACACCACGAAAATTATCGAATGTTGGTATACGATATCTTATTGCGAGGCCGATTTACTGGCTACCGAATCAAAAATTCTAAATATGCATATACATACTTTGGTCAGGTAGGTGCAAATGAATCAGCCTGTATATTCTAAAGAATTTCAAATTTATAGTTTAAGTTACTGCCTATGATTTTTATTTTAACCTTCATTTTTGAAAAGCTATTACAAGATGAGATATTATCGCGCTACCTTTTGGTGTATTTTGCATACCTTATATTTTGCTTTCCAGAAATATATCTAAGTTAATTGGAAAGGAATTACACGTTTGATGAAGTAAACACATACATACATACATATGTATATCAACAACAAATCTTAGGATTGCTCACAGAGCAATAAGAAATCGTCCTCTAAACAGGAATTTCTTGCCTGAGGACGTACGATTCGTTGAAAAGCTAAATTATTTTAGGTCGACGTCCCGTGGGAGTTGAAGTTTATGTTAAAGTTAGGTTGGCAGGGTTACTCAACAAGTACTAAGTTTTATGATAAAGTATTCACATAGGTCTCCGTTGCGTACACAAAAGAAACCCCTGCTTGCTGAAACAAGTTCATTTAATATTGAAAAATACGTACTAAAAAATACTTCCCTAACAATGAAACAAAATTTTTGATGAAATATTTTAGAAAGCGATGGTTTCGTAAGAGAAACACAGTAAACCTGTGGAATTCACGAGCAGTTATTCTAAAGGAAGAATAGGATATTTAATTTATTAGAAACTAGTCTTGTAACGCTAATAACTCCACTATGGTTTCATGGATTCAGCAAGGGTTAGAAAAGGCTGACATTAAATTAATTTATTTCTATATTAGCCAAATATTTTCAACACTGATCGTGTTTTCGTCAGGGCTTCACTAAAATAGAAGAACAACACATAGCAATCGATCATTGCAATTAATTAAATGATGAAAGAGAAAAGAAAAAAGAAACACTTACAATGTTTAATTATAAAATCCTTACGTTAACTGAGTCGAGGAACATAATTCAGCTCGTGAGTTCAAAGAGGAATAATGTAAAATTGTTTTAAATACATGTTAAAAAACTTTAAAAAAATAAGGGATCGTACAATAGTAAAAAACACACGGAGAAATACATTAGGCGAAACAGATACGTAAATATTAAAAACACGTAGGCGTTTGAAGTTCTAAAAAAAATCGTGTTTGCTACCTCGCCACTTTTTAAAATAATTCCCTTTTTTATTTTATATTCTGTTTGATTTCCATGGAGGATAGTTACGACTATCGTTTCGTTTTCTTGGTAATTTTGTACAGCTCTAAGTAAATCTTATCAACAGTATCATTTACATCAGTAGAATTCTCAATGAGAGACCAATCAGCGGTATCCAATTCAGTCTGTCAAAATCAATTTTAGAAAAATTGTACCGAAATTATTGTTAGATGGAAAATCAATTAACTTAATGCCCATGTTGAATGTTAGATATAATAATATACAGAACAACGCCAAAAATCAAAGCGAGCACGTTTAAATTTAAAATATTTCCTTTCCAGAGAACCTCAAATTACTATTTTACCGCATTTATTCACTTTCCAAAAACCACTTACAACTTTAATATTTGGATCGAATCTGAAAATTTGATTTGGCGCAATCAAACTTTATCTCGGCGCCGACTATTCCAGCTGATGGCGTTCAACCCTGACGCCACGTGTCCCCTTATCGCCACTCGCGCTCAACTATATTAAATAAACGAGGCCATATCCAACATTCTCAATCTTAAAAGGGTCCTGAGTTCGCGACCGGAATATCCTTCCCCAGACGTCAATTTCTTCCCTATTGCCTTTTTGTTTTTTACCGTAGATGTCCGGCAACAATCTACCCTCTCTTATATCCCTGAAGCGCTACGGTCATCCGAAAAACATGTCGTTACGCGATCCGAAAATCTATTATTTCGGATAGATGTACGGTGCCGTTACGCCGTAAAGATAAATTGCGGCGAACGTATATTCAACACGAACTGCGAGTTAACCGGTTCGAGCAGATGCGGCCTACCGGTTTATGGATGGGTTCCGTAGTTATCGCAGCGAGTGCATCAAATTTTAACGGCGCCGGGATGCAATATTGTGGATAATATATCATCCCTGTTTGCAAGTTTTGCTCTTTTATGTCAATAATATCCATACCGAAACGTTAAAAAAATGATAGCAAGAAATAAGCATTCAGCTTGTAATGGAACGGTAATAATAAAAGATTTTTATTTAACAAATTTAAATACCATAGAAATTTTAAATGTCGATGCAGTCTTGGTAAGGTTTTAAGTTGATGTTGTTAAATTATCATTTATATATTGTAAAAAGGAGTTGTAGACGGGTAATAAAATGGAGAGAAAGCCTATACTAAGAAGACACGAGCTTTCAAGCTGAACGTCAATTTTGACAGTACGTCAAAACTAAATTAAAATAAGTCAGTTAGGTGACATTACTGACTGGGATAATTCTCAGGAGGCGAGATGTCAATTTTGACATTAGGAAAAAATAAATGAAGTAAAAGTCAGGGAAGGGACAATTCTTGACCTGGCTGGGGGTGTTACTGAGTTTAGAGAGTCAAGTGACATTAATTGACTCAACTGGTTCGTTATTTAAGTAAAAGTCGTTATCTACCCCGTAACCCCGTAATAAGTCATTAATCCAGAGATATCTGTTCGTGAGTCGGACCTATAAAGAGAGCGAAGACCAGGAAGCGATCAAGGCAGGTTGGCTGTTTTAAACCACAACTCCCCGTTGAAACTGGTAGCCGCGGCAAATTAGAAGATTGAAATCCGGAGAGCTAAGTCCACAAACTCCTACATTACTCATTATTCCATTACGTATTTTTTCATTAGTATTCATACTAACTAAATTGAATCTATATTTTATACATTGTTGTTGTTTTTGCCCTTCTTAAGTAATAAACTTGTTATCACATTTATCGTATGGTACATAAATTATTTTACCAGAACTGCGCCTCTTGAGATAAGTGTCAGAAGAGTACTATAATAATAATAATAATAACCTGCTTTATTGTCATGAAAAATTACAAAATTTTATAGACAAAGCTAAGTAAAATTACAACTAAAAATAGGTACAACAAATAAGCAAGTAATACATAGTGTTGACACACTAGGTTGTCAGCTAAGTGTAAAAATAAGGAAAAAAAAATTAATTTAAATTTAAAATTTTACCCTCCTCCGAAAAAGTCGTTAACTGCGTAAAGGGGTTTCATTAGGAGATATGATTTAACCTTCCTGCGGAATTTTACATAGGTTGATATCGATCTAAGCTGGATTGGAAGATGGTTGTACAGCTTGATTGCGTTGTAGATGATTGAGGTTTTAGTCAACTCTGTACTTGGTATTGGAAGATAAAGATCGTGATCAAAGCGTCTTGTAACGTAGTTATGGTGGTGTCGTTCAGGTAGATCAGAAAGATGTTTACGAACAAGTGAGACGGATTCAAGGATGAATAGCGCAGGGAGAGTTAGAATTTTATGGCTTCGGAAGTAAGATTGGCAATGATCTCTGCTCCAAAGACGAAACATGTAACGAATTGCCCTTTCTTGCAGTTTAAAAATGGTATTAAAATTGTATAAAGTTCAAGTGCCCCAAAAAGGGAACGCGTAACAAAGATGCGATTCGAAAAGAGCAATGTAAGTGATTCGTGCAGAGGGAGGATTAAGCTCCCTGGCTACAGAGCTAATTGCAAAGCACGCAGAAGACATTTTTTTTTTGGCGAGGGAGTCGATATGCAGAGACCATTTAGGAGTGTCATCGACAATAAGACCCAGGAATCTGACAGATGGAACTATATTGATAGTCTCATCATCGAAAACACATGGTTGCTGCAGTGCACCTTTATACGGTAGAATCACGGTTTTTATTTTATTATAACATAGGCAGTTAGAATTGCACCACTTTTTGATAATGGTTAAGTCGCTGGATATAGCCGATTGTAGGTCTACTTTGTTAGGGCTGCTCCAAATGATGCTAATGTCGTCTGCGAAGAGACATAGGTGCCCGCTGACCTTTAATGTTAAATAATCCATTTTTGAAATTAAATTCAAGTTTATTGTAAGAGTACCGTTACAAGCTACAAAATGATTCAACTAAAAAACAAATTTTAAACAGCTTTTCGTCAACCAATTCGAATTTTTAATACGTTTGCTAATTTTCTTAACGGTCCATTATTGGACTGAACACATAAAAATGTGGCCAAGTGTCGTTTTGCCATAGCTATTTTCAAGGTGCAGAAACACTGATAATATTTTTGCAATGAATAACGCCAACCCAATTTTATTTTTAAAAGCTTTATATTACCTGGGCTTGTATATTCATATCTACTTATGTATGTAACTCAATCTTCCAGCGCAATTTAAACACCCTTCTGAATCTCGTATAGATTCGAAAATTTGCATAGTTGACTATTTCCCTACCTTTCCATTATTTTTAAACTTTAAGCTGAGCTTTCTTAGATACACTTTTTTATATAAATCTCCTTAATAATGCCTTCCCTAATACCTCTGAGATACTGGCGTATTTTTATAACATTTCTAAAATAAAGCCCACAGGAAATATGAAGACGAACAAATAAACTACTCTATTCTCTTGACAGCTTCACTAATCAATCATTCATCTTTTGTTTTCTGCAGAATTATATTTACACATCAAGCATTTCGTGGAGAGCAGATATTGATACGAGCCTGTTTGAACCTTGGCCAAGGAAAATCAATAAGATATGGCCAGACAAGATAAATGGACCCGATATCACTTACCCTATTCATGAATCTGGGTCACTGGAATTCGGCAAAAAACTATAAAGGACAGGTGTAAATAATAGAACCGCGAAACTAAATATATCTTTTCTCATATTATTATTGTATAGGTAAATAAAGTCTAATCATTTCAGATATGTATATGCATTATATGTAGGTATATAACAAACAAATGGTAAATATATATATATATATATATATATATATATATATATAACACTTATGATACTCGCTATCTGATGTATAAAAAAACATCGCAAGCATACATCCGAAAATTGTGATCACTATCAATTACCATATATGTACATAGTTCTTTTCGCTTTAAGAAAACAGCTTTGATTCTTAATCCTATACTTATAATAGCAATAATACTTATTTGCTTGAAGTAAGTTAAAGGTTCTCAAGGTTCGCAAAGGCAGATATCCTAACGCAGATGGAATAGTTACAACGCTACGGATAGTTGATTAAAGCCTCCATACACAAAGTGAGTTATCACGCAATAAAGCAACGACGGAATATTGATAACCGCTTTTCCTATCTCACAATACGGTTCCTATACCCGGGTCCCAGGAATTCCACTATCGTTGCAAATAACCAACAGTTAGGTAAAATTAGCAATCACCCAGGCATGTAATAATGTTCCCACATCTAAAGCAAGTGTATTCTACAGGCGTATGTACGAGGTGTGTAAATTAACTAATGAGACTGATGTTTTTAAATATTTTTATTTGAATATAATTACAACTGAACGTTGTCTCTCTCAAAATAACTCCCTTGGGAAGCCACACAGCGTTCTTTCATTCCTGATAGCAGTGCAGGAACTCGGATATTGAAATCGCCTGTAGCTGATCGGTTATATTCGTTTGAACCCTTTCGAATGTCCCAAAATGAAGCCCCTTCAGATGAATTTTCAATCTTGGGAAGAAGAAAAGTCACAAGGACTCAAGTCAGGTGAATAAGGAAGTTGAGGAGCCACAGAAATATTCTTACTGGTCAAAGAACAGTTTATGGAAATTGCTGTGTGACAAGGCGCATTGTCATGATGCAGGATCCAATCGTTCTTGATGTTAAGGGTCATGCGTGCGAGAACACGCATGACCCTTTTTCGGAGTCTTTCGAGAACCTCGCGGTAAAAATGTTGATTAACTGTCGGACCTTGAGGCACGAACTCTTTGTGAACGATTCCCTGGCTATCAAAGATACAAATCAGCATACTCTTGATATTTGATTCCTGCTTTCTTGGGCTTTGGAAAGCCTGAAGTGTGCCATTCCATGCTCTGGCGTTATACTCGAACACCCAACTCTCATCACCAGTAATGACACGTTCCAAAAAAATTTCATTATTTTCAATCAATTCCAAAA
>JARFOC010000923.1:693499-732609 GCA_031763485.1 Osmoderma eremita | reverse complement strand
TTAAAAGGGGAAAATAGCTGTAATTTATTTATTTGTAAAAAGAATTATGTCAAGTGTTATATCGTTGGAATCATTGAGAAATTGTCTTTTTTATGAAGTCATAGCCGACTATAGCTTCCATTTAAAAAACCCAATTTTTTTGTCATATCTCAAAAATTACAGCTTTAATAAAAACTTCGATGAGATTGTCTTATTCGGCACATATTTACCTACAACTTTCCCTTTTTACACTTTTTTTCTAAAGTCAATAATAACAGAGCTACAGGCACCAAACGAAATAACAAGAGAACAGTTTTTTCGAGATATCAAGTTAGCCGTGCATTTTTTCGAAAAAACAAGAGGCTTATTCGATTGATCTCATAAAACTGCAATTCTTTCCCCATTTGATCGTCTACCTATCTCCGCTGGTTTCCGATATCCCAATGTTAAACATCTGAAAAAACTCAGCCTGTATATGCATATATTTGTTTAAATTGTTCATATCCATTGTTACAGAACAGGAGGATATTTTCCATGTTCATATAGATTTTAAGTGCGCAAATAATCCTATCTTGTAAAAATATTTACATTATTTTATTTACTGAAAAGTATAACGGAAAGCCACGAAACCCAGATTATTCTATACCAGATTATATTACTCATATAAACATAGCTTAGGTATGGTAGCGGAACTTTAGTCGTATTTGTGTTTGCGGTAACACGGCAAAATTTCCTTTACAGTTTAAGTTTACAAGTTCTGCTAACAAATCTTTTTAAATTTACAACGACATGGGTACACATCATATAAAGAGTATTGTTTCAGATATAGCAAACTTCGAGTACACCAGTTACTCCCACAATATTAACGTAAGCTGGGAGGGCTGTGGCGACACTTATACTGTCAAATTGGCCAAAGCCATCTATGACAAAACTGAAATACCCCGGATTCGTTGGCTCAACGAGAGTTCGATGTGTACATTCGAAAGATTAGAGGAATGCACGGCATATAACATATCGATAATTCCAGGGGAATGGGATGGGAATGTGTATGAAGCAACCATTAGAACGTGTATGTCAAATGTATTCGGTCGTCTATGGTTATTTGTCCATGTCATAATGTTGGCGTTAAAAATAATTGCTTTAGAAAATAACGTTAATTAACAGTCTAAATTTTATCGTCAGGATGCAACATTATTTTAAAAGTTACCCGTCAAATATTCTTTAAACAATCGTGGTACTATGCAAGATCGTTCTTTGATTATAGTTTATGCTTATTGAATCAGTTTAATTCTATTATTTATCCTTCCACCCGGAGATGATGAAACGTTTTCACTTGACTGTATTATAAAGGGAGAAAATAACAACTATAAATTTAAAGTTACCAACATTTTACGTCTGTGTTTGTGTACTAATGGACAAATAATTATGGGCGCTAATGCATTGTTTTGTAAACTGCATGGAAAATTATTAAAATATACTATGTAATTTTGAATAATACTAATAGATTTAACAATCGTAATAACTAATGTGCATGCGAATGCCATGTTTATAATCAATATGCACGAAACTAATTATTTCTAGTTGAATTTCATTATGATAATATTTCGTCTATAACATCTTCGTCAAACAAGAAAATATAGCTTTAACCTATACTGCTTTAAATTTTTGCTATACCTGCAAAGTATGCTTATACACATTTACTATACATATTATAAAAAGGAAAATGTTATAAAGCTGAAAGACCTCTTAAGCCGGGTGTCCATTCCTGTTCAGTGGCAGGCATCGGTGCCCACAAAATCAAGTGGAGTTCGCTTGTGTTTGTGAACATCGATACATTCAGTTATACGTCAGCGAGATTTTCCACATTCAGCTCCGCTCTGTCTCGTATAGCAATGGACTCCCGGCTTTATAAGGAAAAAATTACATATTGAATCCGATATACACTGACGAGCAAAAATCGGCCACTTTATATTAGCGTATAGCAATTTTATTTAAAAAAATACGAAACTTATAATAGGCGATCAATTTCAACAACGTATGCTATCCATCTGTGTGCTGTAACTTCAGCTTCTATCTTTGAATTCTTTGATCCACACAAGTCTGGAACGTTGTGGGATGTTATTATATACGGGGTGACGCATTCGTGTGGCAAAGTTCGATATATCCGTTATCATATAACTTAACATTTTAATACTATTTTCATATATATATTCATATATTATTAGGTTGAACAAAACATACGTTTTCTTAAATGGAATATCCTATATATTATTTTAGGTTTACCTTAAGCTCATGCCACATACTTCCAATGTACAATTTCATTGAATTATACAGCGCGTTTCAGAAGTTATGGTCAATTTTATATGAAAATCACTGTGAGTTCAAGGTCTTGTGTACTGCAAAACGACACAGTCTGAATTTTTTTAACATGCCTGGATTTTTGCTATTCGGCTAGTTCTATAGTAAAGTGAAATTTTTTCAAAATCGTCAACACTGAATACAGGGCGAGTTAAAACTCAAATACATTATTTTTTCAATTATTTAAATGGATCAGCCTGTATTTTATATCATAAAAAGAAAGAATAGTTTAGGTACTTTCATTTGTATTAAGCACTCTCCATACCTAAAGTCATTAATTTCTAAGATATTTTAACGTCCTTTTATAAAAGTGAGATTTTTTTAAATAATTTTAATATAACAAGTTAATCGTGGAAAAATGACAGTAAGACAGTCTTAGGTCTTAATAGGAGATTATGTAATTATATCACATTTTTTGGAAGGACGAGTGAATGGTCAAGTTTCTTTAGACGTTTTAGAAAATCATTTACCGTTATTATTGGAAAATGTTCCCCCAAACGTTCGTCAAAGGATATGGTGTCTGCATGATAGAGCTTCGTTACTTCACACTAGGTTAATACACGGGCATTTCCTTGAAAGATGGACAAGGAGAGGGGAACCAAGTGAGTGACTAACTCGATTACGGGAGTTTACTAAAATTGACTTTTTCATGTGGTCATATGTAAGAAAAAACAGCGCCAACACCGCCACCTACACGAGGTGATATGAGAAACAGAATAAGAGAAGCATTCTCGAGTATTAATTAAGAAATGTAAGACAATCACTTGAAGAACGGCTGCAATGTTGTATTGGTGAATATTTTGAACATTTATAATAGAACTACATTGTAAACAGTTGGGTTAATTAATTAAATGTTAATCATTAGTGTAAGTTATAAATGTTTGTATTTTCTAGTTGTATTAAACATTAACTCTCATTTCTCCACAACTAAATTTTTATATCAAAATAATTTCAAAAAATCTCACTTTTTAAAAATACTTAAAATATCTTAGAAATTAAGAGCTTTAGGTATAGAGAGTGCTTAATAAAAATGAAAGTAACTAAAGTATTCTTTCTTTTTATGATATAAAATAATATTTCAAATAATTGAGAAATTAATGTATTTGAGCTTTGACTCGCCCTGTTTTCAGTTTTGACAATTTTGGAAAAATGTCACTTTGCTATAAAAGTGGGCCAATTTAAAAAATGATAACGGATATATCGAGCTTTGCCACACTAATGCGTCATCCTGTATATAGCAAGCGACGCGATAAATGAGAAGATGCCACCGGAGAAGTCTATTTCAGAGTAATGCGGACATTTTGGATAATATGGCCTCACCCTCGACAGGTGTCCCTGCCTTTTCTATTGATTCGGTTTTTTAATTTTCTTTTTCTGTAAAACAAGGTTTTGTGCAAGGGATAGAATTTATGGGATAAGATATATAACCGAAATCCAAGTGTTTTTGCGTTGAACGGTTATCCATTGAAATAAAAGTTAACCGGAAGCAATGTAAATGAAAAATAGGTCGATTTTTGCTCGTCAGCGTCTTATATTACGAGGGGAGATTAAAATGAAACCAACCTAACCAGAAAAGAAAACATTTAGAGTGAAAAAGCAAAATTTTATTTTTCATACGACCCTTCAGCACGCTTACTCCAAGGCTTCTCCAATAAGGCGATACCCTACAGACAAATTCCATCGGCAACTCCTCAAAAAACTCGGAAATGGCGTCTTTTAGTTCTTCATCTGAAGAAAATCGAAGTCCTCGCAGATGTTTCTCGGACTTAGGAAATAGGAAACAGTCCGATAAACTTTTTGGACAAAATTATAGGGACTTTAATTTAATTGTTACTTAGGAAACATCTGCGATAATTGTGGACCCGGCCAAGCCAAGGGAGGAAAGTGCCCTATTGCAGGCCGCGTAGTTTGAATACGATTTTTTTCCCAGCCATTCCAACTGGCTCACTAACTAATTAAAGGTATAAAAACAATAAAGACATAGCTGTGAGTGACATGATAGATAGTAAGGTTAATCTGTCAAATATTTTTTGAAAACTGTCAAAATAGCGTCGTTTTTCCTGTAAACCTGAATTATAAAATGATTATTATTTATGGATTTCTTATTTAAATATACTCACTCCTAAAACGACAGGTACCTAATAATTTATCAATTATCTCATAAATTGACTCAGACTGGGTCGAATGTACTAATGTCATCTATCAATAATGTCACATACAAGATGTACAGTTTCATCAAGTGAATGTCACTTGCTTTCCGCCATAGGGAGCAAAAGTACAACTTTCCTCCCTGCTTGACAGGTACTCGCAAAAAGTAGCAACTTGATAGTAAACAATTGCCATGACAGGGCGATATTTTCTAGATAGATTTCGTTTTAATCTTCCCTGGTACTGATACAATCCAGTGTCAAAGATTGTTTGCATGATTATATGTACATACGTATATTTTCTTTGCTCATAGAAAAAAAAATATTAATCCTAGATAAACATATGTATATATGGAATTACATGTAGAAACTTTGTGGAAAAGCTTGAAAAAAGAACAGGTTTATACGCATTTCGCTACTATCAGTAACATATCCTTTTTTTAGCAATACAGAATTAAAAATAGTTTAAAACAATCATAATCTATACCACATTCTGATAAGTTAATACTGGGAAACACTGTTGATATCATTTCCGTTCAACAATATATTGTTTGACGATATTTATAATGATATTTCTACTAGTAGCTTGTGTATGAAACACAATAATTGTTCTCACTATTCAATTACGAACACTCTAACTAGTAACATTTTCTAACTATTAGAATGAAGTAAATGACTAGTTTTATAATCGCAACTCTTACTATATGTACTACTGTACCCTTACTGTTTGGAATAAAAATTTTCAGGAAAGGATACGAAAGGATAACGCTAGAGAAGATAAAAAACTATCGTACAAACCAAACAAACATATCTTTCCTCTAATTACAAGCACGCATTTCTAACTGAACTGAGTATAAAATCAAAAGAATCTAAGTGTCGAAATTTTAATAAAATACTACAAAGAGGTTCTGTGTAGCTTCTGCTTACAAATTAATTAATATCCTAACATGTTAAGATCACGCCAGTGAAATTTCTCACAATTGCTTTATTCAAAAACGTGCACCGTTTTACGCAGAACGCTTGTTTTGGCATTTAGTCCTTTTTAATTTCATACTGTTCCACTAAGCTTATGCTATTATCACCAATAAGCGTAAAGCATATTAAAAATGATCTGTTAATTTTTCGTTTCACAGCGCCAGGTCAAGTTGAGCATATGCAAAGCCTCGTCAGAAACGATACGATTTCCCTGACATGGAAGCTGCCTCAAAATAGAAATTGTGACACCTTTCAAGTGAGACTTAATGGCAACATTCAAACGCAATCGAGAGCTAACGTCTTCAATGCAAGTTACGATCAAAAGAGATGCACCGAAATTGATGTAGCATTGGTGGACCCGAATAACAATACAGGAAATCTAATAACAAGAGAAGGTAATATCGTTAATTATTTAGTTCCTGTTTAGAATAGAAAATACTATTGAGGTATTATTTCACATAAATTACTTGGAAGCTTTGTCATAAATCTTGGTTACTTTGAAATAATATTTTTGTAGATACATGTAAATATATTGTAAAAGGGATAATTCTAAAAAGAAACGCGTAATCAAAAACCCACAATATCAATGTTTATTATTTTCCATAACCACTATAACGCCACAATACAGTTTAAAAAAGAAAGCTTAAAAAAGAGTTAGTTCTGTCACCACTAGTTTGAATATCGGAATTGTATCGCAGAGACTTCACGTACATCAAATATATACGTATGCATTAGGCACATATACAGGCTGATTCATTTTCGACCCTCACCATGGGGATCTCGCTTATTATTGGAGATAGAGGGTAGGTTTAAATTTGGCAAAGTTGCTAAATTCTGTGTTTGTCATGAATTCGAAGAAAAACTAAGCCTGTAACAAACGACGTTCGAAATTTTTTTTAAAACGAAAAAACATTTTTTTACCTCTAACACTTTTATTCGACCTTGCTGAGGAAAACTAAAAACACATTCCCAATGTCATTTTATAACTTCTATCTATGATGCACTCGAAATGTTTATATGACGTTTCGATCCTTTCTGGCCATCATCAACTTTCTTATTTCTTACCAACGCTATTTGGATACACATATGAATGTAAATATCTTGTACTTTCTATTGTTATGTTTTGGTTCGATAAATAAAAAATACTTAACATATCTCGTTTCTCTTCGTTGGTGTACGACGTTTTTCTATTACTAATGAACGATAATTGAAACGTTTGACAGTTTTAAATTTCATGGGCACCTTATTTAATATTAAAATGTATTCTTGGTCAATAAATAATAATAAATAAATAATATCAATGATTTTTGTCAACATGTTATACATGGTTGAAATCAGAAAAAAACTGTTTCTGATCGTGTCAAAATCCAATATGGCGCCGGTAAGAAATAAGGAAGTTAATGATGGTCAGAAAGAATCGAAACGTCTTGTAAAAATTTAGAGTAGATAATTAGATAGAAGATCAAAAGTGTTCTTACTTTTTCTCTGCATGGCCTAATAAAATTACTAGAGGTAAAAGAAGAAAATGAGTGTTTCTCGTTTTTTTTCTAAATCTCGAACGTCATTTGTCACAGGCTCATTCTTTCTTCGGATTCATGACAAACACAAAATTTTGCAACTTTGCCAAATTTAAACCTACCCTCTATCTCCAATAATAAGCAAGATCACCATGGTGAATGTCAATCAGTCTGTATAAGGAGTTTATTATTGTAATGATGAATTGAATTGTTCTGGGAGAGTATGAATCAATGCATGAGTTATGGATATAAACATAGCCTGCTTTAGGCGGTAATCGTAATGTTTCTATTTGTGAAGTGGAGTGCATCAAAGAGAATGAAGTAAAATTGAATTTCCCGCCTACTTGTGATTAAATTTATTATTATAAATATTTCTAGATGGGAGAGGAACTAACTCTTTTAAAAGAAACATGTATTTGGTGAGTTTTATTTTTTAAAAATCATTGGCAGATAGAATTCAACCAAAAACAATAACAATTTACTAAATTTATTCCTCTTATCTTATCTTCGTCTTTTCTACCCTATTGTCCAGCTTTCACTTGCTTAGGTTGATAGTGATACCGTTATTGGATTGTATATCTTCGACTTCGTTTTCATGTCGATATATATTCGTGGCCGAGCATTGTCTTATTCATTGATAATATAGTTTCGCTAATTTTTTCGCTGTATTTGATATTTCCGCGTCCATTTTCGCATTCGCTGTCTTTATGCTCCTTAATTTCCAATATGCTGTCCTTACATTTATTTCATTATTATTTTGATTTCCTTGTTTCTCATTTGTGATCATTATCATCGTTTTATTTATATTCACCTCCATCATATCTTCTTTCCTTGGTTCATATGTTCGCTATGATTATTTTTTGCATTTGCTATCAGTACTACAACGTCTGCGTATAGTAAACTGCTGATTTCGACTGATTCTAGGTTTCTATATCCCGTTGTTGTGTTTAGTTGTTCACATTTTGTTTCAGTCTGATTTATTATGTTGCAATCTGTATTTTGACTCTAAATAGCATTTACTAGGGTGTTTGGTATATATAATTCTTCTAATGTTCTCCACACTTCATTCACTTCTTCCTACTGGGTCAAATGCTGATTTTAGATCTATGACTGTCAGCAACACTTCTTCTTCTCCTTCTATATTTCGCTCTATTGCTTATTATAAATATATTTTCATTTGGTAGCCTTCCTGGTCTATAAGCTGCCTGTTCTTTATCTAACATTCGTAATAATCTTTTTCCCCATTATTCTTGTGGAGCCGCACTATGTTGGCAGACTATTGCTGAATGCTGAAGAGAGATGTTTCTGATGCAAAGTACAGCCGAAAGTTATATTTTCCAAGTAAATATATCACTTTGTACGTCATTTTTTCATGATTTATACACATATTATAATATATTCTTTCACAAAATTTCATTGCCTTGTCACTCTGAAACCCTGCCTGATAGAAAAATTTTAAAAACAGATATGAAATAAGTGTAAACAGTACTACCAAGTTCACCCACTTTACCTCGCGGGACAAAATAAATCTGAAATTTTGTTGACCAGTGTAATCCATGTTAAGAATCGACTGAATATATGAATAATTTTAATCTATTTAAGAGTAAAACTGACAATAAGCCAATACATCCTTACCACTGTAATGAACAAATCTGGATTAGACAAATTATTATACTTTAGTGAGGGCATTTTACTTACTGTTTACTGTTTGTTTTACTATTTCAGCCACTGTCACCTGTTATGTTTTTATGTATAAGAATGCTTTTGAAATTATATTTATTTTGTTTCTTGATTAAAAATTGTGATAGGGATTATTTTACCTTCGTGATCAGGTATTTAATTTTCTTCTGCCATTGAAATAGATTATATTCCCTGCTTTTGTCTTTATAGTACCTGGGTTAGTAAACGATATGCAAGCCACCTTCGATGAGTACAGTATTGAGGTATCTTGGACAGCGCCGGACGATGATTCTTGTGTACATGGATACCATGTTCGATTAAATGAAGATGAACCGCAACTAATTACCGAAACTCATTATAGCATCACAGATTTAGAAGCCTGCACACAATACACTGTTGGAGTTGCCGCAGTATCGGATACAGATACTGGCGAATTTACCGAAAAAACTGGCTCTACAGAAACTCCATCTGGTAAGTACAAACAAAATATGCATTGATCGGGAAAAAAAGGTGGTATAAATCATTTTACATATCTAGGAATTCGAGCTGTAAGAAACTTGCGAGCAGAATTTTCTGAGGATATAATAAGGACAACATGGGAACCCCCTGATTTTCAGAGCGCGTGTATAACAGGATACGGTGTCAAAGCTTGGGATGACGATAGAGATGTTCTCATTGAGGCAACTGCTACTAACACTAACTACGATTTTACTCCGGTAATTTGGTGTATGCACTATAATATAATGGTTATACCGAGGATAACTGTAAAAGAAGGCGTTCCGACCACTGTCACTACTATGGTATCTGCTAGGGGTAAGTCACACACTTGTAACAGTAAATGACTATAACTATTTCGAACGGGTCATAGATTTTTGTTAAAAAATACCCCTTACCACCTTGTTGAGTAAAGAACTCTGACTACGCATTTCGGCAACTAAGTTGCCATCCTCAGCAGAAAAACCACAAAGGAAAAAAATTACCTAAACATTACCTAAATGTTTGATAGTGGCGTTCTAAGAACAGGTGTGTTCTCGGGGTGCTACGCTTGACATGGAGAGCCATGGATTTTTAAATGACATTATTTAGCTTAGCGTTTAATTTAAAAAAAAATTCACAGGCAGTTAAGTCGTCTGAGTAACTGAGTAATTGTTGTTTGATAAAAGTCTCTCACAATGCGCACTGTGAATTGATACATGGTCATGATAAGTCCACTTGTCAGGCCACAACTTGGATATTCTTCCCCGAACAGAGTCTCGTAATCTCTGAAGTACCTTTCACTAAGAGTGTCCGTTGACTGTTTGCCTCTGTTTAACAAATTCACGGTGGGCAATTTCCTTATGATCGAACAAAAACACCAGCATGGCGTGTGAGGGTGTCTTTAGGGCGTAATGAACCCGCCGAATTCCATTACATGCTCTGAAATTTTAATTTTGGGCCGTACGGAAAGCAGCAAGTTGTAATAACTCTCAGAAAGATATGGGCACTTGGAGAAAGATCAGTAACAACATCAAACCCACGCAGTTGTGCCTAATTCTATAGTTAGCTGTTTCTCGATTAATCAGAAATTCTTCAGCTATCAATTTCATAGTAGTCGTCTGTGGAACCGCATTGCATGCTCTTAATACCAACATCCGTCATTCTTTGTTTCTGGCTGTCCGCTTCTGGAATCATCCTACGTGACTCAATGATTTTTCATAGTATCTTCCCCATATGCTACTAGCAACAGTCATAATGTTTCAGTATCGCATTTGCGGATTTTCACATAACATTTGATATTATTACATTGCTCTAGATTTCACCCATTTGAACAACAAAGTGTATATCCATTATCTTCTCAATATTCTAACTAACTAGATCTATGAACTTAGGATTTACATCTGCGTTAGCTTAGATATTTTCAAACATGGATACTCATCTGATTGCGATACAATTATGTCACGGGCGACACCACACAGCCATTTCAGGAATAAAATTGTTCTCCTCGCATGTACTGTACTTTAGCTTAGCTCAGTTAACAGAGAGAAACATTAAGCATCTTGAAGCTGATGTTTACGACTTTTTTTAAAATCCAGGTATATTTTGTAATTCTCAAAATATTACTGAAAACATTTTGTTTTCATTCTTTATAAAAAAAGTTGATACAATGTTATACATGCCCCTGTTTATATAGGTAAGTAGCCTTTGTTCCAAAAAACACTTAAAACTGATTAACACTACTAAAAATAAGATTATGACCTATTACTTTCATATGCTTTCAAACCGCGTTGGATTATTGCTTAAATTCTGAAAGAAAAGTTATTCCTACACACTATCGTAGATAATTACTCAATTATAACGTAAAAGTCTTTACAATGCTTCCGTAGAAAAATCTTTTTTAATTGCGAGGGAAATTTCGTTTGCATAACACTTCTTAAATGGAGTTAAAAATTTTCCCATTTATAGGAGGCAATATATTTCTCGAAGTAATGCCCTTCGTATGCCCTAATAATGAGTGGGTTTTTGAGGTAGATTATATCATTGGAATAAGTTCCTATTTTTGCGAATAGACAAACTCTTCAAATAAGTACTGCAGTATATTGCTGTATGGGTCTGTTGTACAATTATAATTTCCAGTTCCAGTTCTAAGAGGCTTTCAAAATGATCCAATGGATGATATAACTTTTAACTAGGGATAACATACTGGAGAGCTTTTATATTTGCGGACAAATCAGATATTAATTTTCCTTACAAACAACAAATTTAATTTTTCTCCGTATTTTATCTATATACAGGTCTGAACAATAATTACTTCTTAGTAACATATAGGGTCTCCCAAGTTGAGTGGCCTATTAAAATATTTTAAGGAAGGAAATAAGCAAAAATTCTGAAAATAAGTAGACTTCCCTGGCCAAAGTGATCTTTCACCCTAAATTATGTTCACTCGTGCATGATTTCCGGTTGACCGGAAGTCGCTATTCATTTTTTTATTTTAAATAGAATGTTATAATTTTTATAGCAAATTCTGATTCTAAACATTGTTCTAAACACAAAATATTAAGGTTTCCCCTATTCCTAAATGTAACCGATTTTGGGTTATGTTCAAATTTATGTAACAAATTGTTTCGGTAGCCTTTCATTTAAAAAAAATGTTCTTAGGACACACTTAAATTTCAAGATTCCAGTTACTTATCATAGCCTAAATATCCCTGAAAATTTTACAGTCTGGTCGCAATGTGGTGTCGAATCTCATTATGTTTAACTATGTATATTTTTACAACAGGGCTGTCCAACGTGAGGCCCCCAAAATTTACTATGACCTATAGCACTGTACTTATTTCCAGAACTTTTGTACATTTCCACCCCCAAAAATTTTAATAGGCCGCTCAACTTGGGAGACCCTGTATAAAATCGATTAAGTTATAAGCAGAAGTGGGAATTAATTTACTCACTCATTGTACGGAAATAGTGTAAATTTATGTTGCTGTGTTTCTATAGAAATAGACGAGCCTTAACAACTATTTGTTAGAACACGGAGTTAAATTAATAGTAATATTCGATCAAATATTTTTTTGGACTAATGTAATGCCATTTTGTGCAATGTTTTAAAACATTTTCCAGAAAATAAAAGCTTTAGATTTTCGTCATATAGTTTTTTATATTAATTTTGTATAACTATAATGACAACTAAATGTTCGAACAAGCGATATTTACACGAATTGAGAGCAAGCTAGGAGCCGTAGCGTCGCCTTTAGCCTTAACAACTGCCTGAATCCTAGCGGGCATAGTATTAGCCAGATCTTTGCAAAGATCAGGTGCAAAACTATTCCAAATTTCTGGTAAGCAATTGAGAAATATTTCGCTGGGGATTGTTGATTTAATGTTTTATTTTTGCCAAAGAGTTTCAGGGGGTTAAGATCAAGGTTGCCAGATGGATGTGACAAAGCGTCAATATTATGATCCCAAAACCACTTTTTAGTGGATTTTGCAATATGCAGTGATGAACCGTCCTGATGAAATACAGAGTTTCCATTTGAATGTAATTTCCTAATGATTGGTAATAACGAGGTCTGAATAATTTCTTGATATTTTGGAGCATTTATAGAACCTTCTATGAAGTTTATGGTCTCCAATTCTGTCGCCGACATACACCTCCAAACCATAATGCCATTTGGAAACTTACTGTTCTTTTAAGGCAGTCTTTCAATTCTTCCTTCTTATCCCGAATCATACGTTTACGGTAGTGTCCTACACAAACATCAAATTTTGATTCGTCATTAAAAATGGTTTTACTCAGTCATATTCAGTCCACGAGAGCTTAGACTTTGCCCAGGTATAGCGATATTTCTTTTAAATTGTAGTTAGTAACGTTTTTCTTTTGCCCATTAGCAAAACGAAAAACCCATTTATAGATCAGTAAAATATTGCATACTAAAGAAATATCAATTATATCTTATAAAAGCGCAGATAACTCTTGCGGATATACTTTCGACGGTATTCAGAAGAAATGCTCAACCCCGTTTCTTTATTCCATAGTGCGGTAATCTCTCCTAGCGTATCTCTTCTTCTGACTTGCATATTTTCATCAAACATTTTAAATTTCTTTGAGAAACTACCTTGGGCGTCACTGAACTTTTACCACGAAGGGCTGTATTTCCAGTTTCGCCATACTTTTTTATTATATTAAAAATTGTTGCCTTTGCAATATCACTTATTGCCTTGCCTTTATGTCGATTCATTTTATGCTATTGTTGAATAATTTGGCATACTTTTTCATTTATAGGCTTGTCATATAATTATAAAAATTACACTGTAACTGTCGTAAGAAAGCCAGCTACTGATAATCTGCCAGCAGCAATAAGATAACAAAGCATGCCGCGTTTTTATTTTAACCCCTACTTGGTCATAGAGCTTACACGGATAAATAATATAAAGTGCGGTAATGCTTGTTCCAACATTTAGTTGTAGAGAATATTTGGATCAAAAAAAGAAGGTTTCTGCCAATAGCCGGCACGTACGTTCAAAAAATGAAGTATATAAAAAATAAATTTAAAAAATATATA
The DNA here is from genome assembly GCA_031763485.1 of Osmoderma eremita. Lineage (NCBI taxonomy): Eukaryota > Metazoa > Arthropoda > Insecta > Coleoptera > Scarabaeidae > Osmoderma > Osmoderma eremita. The sequence goes on along the minus strand of JARFOC010000923.1, from coordinate 718,914 downwards.
AATATACTTCTGGGATCACACAACACGTCTGATTGTATAGTTCCAGGCATTCCTCACGTACAGACAGCTGTTTTGGACTGACTTAGTCCTCATCAGTATCGTAGCATATTTGGACACAAAATTACCAAATAATAGCAATAAAAAAAAAGAAAAAGTAATTACACCTTCATTTTTTTTTTCAAAATAGCATCAAAATGTATGATTGTTCTCTCGAATTAAAACAATCTATGTTAGTAAATAAATCTAAAAATATATGTTAGTAAACCGGCTTAGTATCCGAATACAATTGCTTGTTCCAACATATAGTTGTTAGGGCTCGTATAATCTCTTATAAAGTCTGTGATTTGTGGAAAATGAAACTTATTGCGAGTAAGTAATAAACCTTAGCGGACGCAAACGAATTCCGTTACGGTCAGATGTTAAAATATGACAGATAGAAAAGATCCCTTAATCCCATCCTAAATTCCGTTACAAACCTGCTCGTTCGGATTAAGCGATGCTTATCTATGTAACTGCACCCCATACCTGCTAATACCAGTATTGGATTGGAAAGAATGTTCTTCAGTTTTAAATTGAATGCATTAATAACAATCAATCAATAACGCTTATTAAATAAATTTTAATTACATAATTTTATATTTTAAATAAATACTATTCTACTGGGAACCCCCTGTGATTAGTTATAACGGAATTAACGAGCAGATTACTGGTGCTCAAGTACCTTCCGAAAATGGTAAAGGAGTTCAGTGTTTCAATACAGGTAACAATCTACCCGTAACGGAGTTCGAGTGGGCACTCCTTAAAGAAAAGGGATGTCGGAGAGAATAAAAACAAAAATGAACATAAAAGAAACTTTTCTTTTCCCCGTGACAGGCAGTTTATAGAAATTTATAAGAATTACTTTTTTGACTATTTCAGAAACTAATCCCCCAACTGTAACTTCGGTGCAACCTGATAGCACAACGACGACAATCAACTTAAGACTAGACTCATATACTACAAATATGTGCCACATAAGTTATACCATAGTGAACTGTACGGCTAGCGGCGACGACTTACCTCCGTGGGTAATAGAAGAGAAAGACGTAGAACAGCCTCATTTAGACCCAAAATCCAGACAAGTTAGGATACTATTAGAAGATCTATCCGAATTTACTAATTACGACTGCTACGCTTACGTTATCAACGAAAAGGGCGAATCAAATAGGAGCCACATTCAATTCCAAACCAAACAAGGAGGTAAGTGTGAGAAAATTAGAGGCAGAAAACGAAATGAACGCGAACTGTTTTAGTACCGTCCCCACCGCAAAATCTAACATATGAAGAAGACGAAAACGGCATCTTAGCAACTTGGGAGAAGCCCTATAAAGTGCCGGGGAACCAAGGCGATTACGCAATTAGCTTGCATCCCAACGAATCCCTTCATTATATTCCGGACGAGTGCAACATTTTCCCCGTAATTATTGCGGATGAAACACATGATTTACAGTACCGTTTCAGTGATATTCTGCCTCACCACGTTTATTTTATATATGTCGCCGCATCCACGGACGCAGGTTTCGGAGAACCGTCGTGGATACGCATCGAAACACTACCAAGAAGTAAATTCGGGACGTAAGTTCGTTTTAATCGATTTAAATATTTATTCTTTTACAGGATCTGGACCTCCCAGAGATGTCACTGTGGTTATAGATAATTTATTAGGGGACACCTACAATGCAACACTTCAAGCAACCTGGCACCTACCTTGCGATATCAATGGAAAACTGGCGTATTTCACATGGGGATTGCAAGGTCATTCGTTAGAAGATGATGCCTTTGATAGTCACTCTGGCAAAATTGATCCAAACCCAGAAGACCATGTGACCTTGTACACCTTGACAATCCCAAATATCAAACCTTTGTTCAACTACACAATCACTATAACCGCTCACACGGGAGATGAAGGAGATGAAGTGGAAGGAGAAGAACATAGGCAAAGCTTTAATTCACCAGACGGATGTACGTAAAACGGTTATGAATGCGATAAGCAACACGACTGTTTAATGGATAATTTCGCATTGCTATTATTTTTAGTTTCATCTGAACCCGACAACTTGCAAGTGAAAGTATTATCGAGTGAATCTGCCAATATTTCGTGGTACGAACCTTTGAATAAAAATGGGGAAATACTTTCGTATCAGATTAACATACGCGTCAATGGTCCGAAACATTACATACCAAATGGATGTACTTTAGATTACGAAGAGGAATACACTTACAGAGTAGAGAGCGATAGACTATTTTATATATTTGCAGAAGGCCTGCCGAATTTTCACTACGAAGTGTTTGTATCAGCTGAAACAGCTCCTGGTTTTGGTATGAACGGTTCTACTGAATTCATAACCTTATCACAAGGTAAGTGGAAGTAGTTTCGTTTTTATTTTCGTAAATATGGAAGAAAACATGGGAAGGGTTACACACACAGATAACAAACAAACAGATGCAGAAATACAGTTGACTCTCTCTATATCGAATTCTCATGTAGTATTTTAATTTGTTAAAATTAGGGAGAGTTTGAATTAAAGGAAGAGAGACAAAAATGATATATGTATTAATTTGTAATATGTATACGCATAATAAAGAGAAAAAGCAGAATTTTATAACATACACTTCAAAATGTAAAATGTAATGATAAAAATTTAATTACTGAGGTTTAAAAAAGTCCGAAATTTTCATTTGTTTCAAAACTGTGCTATAGATTTTGTTGTTCAACGTATGTTTCTATCTTCTGCTAAGTTTGTGAAAACTACTTCGGAGACATTTGGATATCTATTTGATGGGGAAGGAACATCCATGAGTTCTTCTTCCGAACTGCTCGAATCCAGATTTTCAGTTATACTTGTAACACTCCAAATCTCCAAATCCAAAATCTCCGTATCAGTAGGAGTATCGCTAACTATCACTCCATCGTCAATACGAACATAATCCTGGAAAGATTCTCCTTCCACCTCCACACCCAGTTCCAAAAATCCATGTTCTGATTCATCACACTCCTTTACAATATTTGTTTTTAGTTCTGATAAGGGTAGTAAATCTTCATCGTTCCAATACGAATTTCGTCCAAACCCAGCTTTTCGAAAACAATTTTTTGTTGTATCGTATGTTACACATGCCCAAGCCTTCAACGTAATCTGTACGCAGTCTAACAGATTTATTTTAGGATGTTTGTTAATTTCTCCAAACATACGCAACGAAATATTTTTTCTGTAAAAAAAATCATGTCCATGAGCTGGAAAACGGAAATTGTATTTGCTGGAAAATATCGAAGGAATTTTAATCGTGCCTGTATGTGTTTTGGATGACTAGTACAATTATCCAAAAACAACAAAATCTTGCGATTCTTACTTGCTAAATTTTGACCCAGATTTAGAAAAGCAAATTTCTCAAAAATTTGTGCGGTCATCCATGCTTCTTATATTGCTGTAATAATCCAGTCCAAGGGATTTAGCTCCTCTGAAACATCGTGGTTTTCCACTTTTCCCAAATTAAAACAACTTTTAATTGCTCCGTGCCCGACATGTTAGCTCCAAGCAATACTGTGACCCGATCTTTGCTGTGTTTTCCTCCAAAATACTTCTGATTTTTTAAACTTAGTCTTGTTTGGGAGACATCGGCATTAAATGTTGTCAGGACTGTAGGATTCAATAAGACTGGGTAGCTTTTCCTCAAACTCATTTTCAGTTTGTACATTATTAACCGATACAGGTTCACAGCATAAGGCTTTGCCAACAATATTATGTTTAATTTTAAATTTACTCAACCAACCTTTACTTGCATTAAATATCGGCATAGTAGTCATAGGCATAGTATTCTTTAATTGAAGGACCGGTTAAAGGCAAATTTTGTGCTCTAAAAGAGCTAAACCAAGTAAATCAAGAGGTATTTAATATAGTTCTGAATTGCAATTAAAAAAAATAGATATCTGTACCCACCAAAAGAAAAGGATCTTTATTGTACTATAATTTCCAAAATTAAAAACAAAACTTTTGTTGCTTCTTTCGGTTCAAAAAGTAAGAATGCGCAGCAAATTTTGGCTGCATTGTAAACATGCCGTGTAGAAAAACAATTCTTAAAAGCAGCAAAATTAACAAAAATATCATAGAATAACATTTCAGAAATTGTTTTCCGCTACACGGTGAGTCTAACTGTCTCCAAGCAACAACTTCAACGTATTTTGTACATAACTGCGGGCAAACTTCTTTTTTTCTTATAGCACCTGAGTCACCTAGGGACGTTACAGTAACTATCAATAATACATTGGGTACAACCTATAACGCTCTGGTAGAGATTACCTGGAAGTTACCATGCAATACCAACGGATACTTGAGCCATTTCAAGTGGGAATTAAACCTAACCTCATTCGAGGACGAAAAAGATGAAACCCTGTATGGAATAATAGAACCCAACGAGGACGAAAATTATGAGAAATTATTTAACAAATTACAAGCTAGAACCAGCTGCGTTTTCTCCCTAACCCCGTACGTTGATGATGGTCGGATTAGTGGGGAAAGCAGCATTACGCCGTTCGTTATGCCTGACGGGTGTATGTAAAAATGAATACTTAATTCGAACTTTAACTTATAGTTTGTAACTGTATCCTTAGGGTCCTCTCCGCCGACAGATATAAGAATCGAAAATTTAACAGCGGATTCTGGTATGTTAACCTGGGGAGAGCCTTCAAATAAAAACGGAATGATACATTCTTATCGAGTTGACGGAATGATCCACGGTCCTGTGCATCTGATACCGGAAGATTGCGATATCGAATTTGGTCAGCCGTTTAATACTACCGTTGATTCTCAAACATTTAGTGCCCAACTTGATGTTCGCCCCAACTTTAATTACACTGCTACTGTGGCGGCCAGAACAGATGCCGACTATGGATACCAGGGCGAGATTACTTTTATCGCACCTCCTGCTCGTAAGTTGAACGAACAGATACTAAAATTTTGTTGTTGGTGTCTAGAAAGTCTTCACCGAAAACCTTCGACACACGGGCAACTTTAATGGCCATTAACACAAATGCGGCCGTTAAAAATTATGGCTATTAGACGATGGCGTTTGAGACAGACCATCGCCGGCAATCGGTTATAATCTCCGATGACTCATTTTCGTTTGTAAGTTGCTAATTTACTTAATGGCCGTTAGTATTAATGGCCATTAGATTTGTCCCTGTGTGGATGGGATATACACATACTACACATTTAAACTGTGTGTTTATACTTTATGAAATGAATCTTAACTTATTGTTGTCAATAAAATATGGGAAATTACAGCTTTTATCAAAAAAAATCTTGTCGATACTTTTAGGCACAATTTAAATTGCACTTAGTAGGCATGTTTCTTGCCCTTTGGTCTCTGTGTATCCTACATGTTAATTGCTTCAATTGGCGTTGTCTGTGGCTCAATATTTTTGCAAATTGTATATTATATTTAGGTTAATATCGTGACCTTCGATAGGTAGTTTAACTAACGTATTTACTTAAAGTACTGCTGGCATCATCTTTTTGAGAGTGTAGATTCTTTTATCCAATTGGTCTCACAGCTTGTTAACATACTCCGATAGCAATCGGTATTGTAATACCGTCTTCTTTTCCGAACCATAACAAAAAATTAATTCTTTAAGGGTAGCGTCGACTTCACGTTTTTGAATTCTCCCAGTTGTGCGGACATTAAAACTATTCACCACCAATACATGGAACCTAACCATATATAAGATTACAGCATGAAACAAAATGTATCTAGTAGTAACGAATTATCCATAAAGATAAAAACAACTTTCATTATGCGGGTTTTGTTCGAAGGTCGTCACCAAAGTCATTCGAAGAACTTATTTTTTTATGGAAATTTGCGTTGAAAACAAAAAATCCCCGATACATTAAAATCATGCAATAAATATTCAGAACTTTTACAATCCAATTCATTTTTCCATAATGTTCATAAAAGTTTTTCAACTACTTCAGATTTTAACAATCCTAGCAACAATTATACAAAATTGTTCTTAAATACGATATGTAATTGTAAAAAAAGAATCGAGTTGACTGGTGGATTACTTGGATCTCCATCGTGCCTTTACAATTTCAATTTTGACGTCATGAAGTCAAAACGAATCTCCAACTGGAGAGAGATCTGATCTGCCAGGTTCGATAGTTCGTTCTACATCTCCAAAGGGAGTATAATGCAGATACGAGGTTTTGCCTTTACGAGGACGACCTAAATATCCAGCAGTATATTCATAATAGACTAGTCATTTATTGCACAATAACTCTTTTAACATAACATCGGTTAGTTTGAATCTATATTAATAATTTTTTGATGACTAATTTCTTAACTGATGGACAGGAAAACTACATTGATGTAGGAACATATCATATTTACTAACGTATAATAATCCAATTGATTTTCATAGTAGATTTATTGAGAAGGAATTATATCATCATTTTCTTACAGCCTAAGAGGTAAAATCCTATCCAAACAAAATTAAAGCTATTATACGCTAGTTCATTCTGAAACATTCCCTCCAGCTCCAGTGTTTCTTAAGTGGAGGCTTCCTAAGTATTACTTCTAAGACGTATCGACCTTTATAAAATGATGGACAAGTTTGAATAATTCTGTAGGAAGTTTCGTTCTTAGACTTTCAAACTTGCTATTTTTTAAAATAACATTGCCCAGTTAAAAAATTTGATTAACGTCTGTATATAACTTTACGAACTCTTATAAGAAGTCGAAGAAATTTTATGAAATATTCAGACTAGCGTAGGATGTAGATATTTTTATTTGTTTATTCCAAATCATTTTCGTTTAGCTATGTTGGTTATTTACCTACATCATTTACTGTCAGAGATTTGGTTTGGTTCTCAAAATTTCTGTATGATTTTAGTTCAATGGATTAATATTTTAGATTCACTAAAATATCATTTCACTCATTAATTTTTCCTAGAATCTGAAGAACCAAGGAACGTAAACTTAACAATACACAATGAGTTCAACGAAACCTTTTACGATGTCTCGTGTCTCATTACATGGTTTACGCCCTGCAACAGCAATGGAATTCTCAAATATTTTTCATTGATTGTGAGGCGGACGTCTTTGGAAGATCCTTCTAATTTTTCCAGTGAGACTATCACGATAGGTTTTAGCCAAACAGAAGCATATTATTATAAAATAATAAGTGACCTTCTACCATTGAACACATATGGATTGTTGCTGACACCTGTTGCGGAGGATGGCGATAATGAAATTATCGGGGAGAACTATACTGCGGAATTCGAATCACCAGATGGATGTAAGTTGTTAAATATAAAGTTACTGAAGGTATGACGATTTAATTTTCAGGGCCCACTGCTCCGTTAAATTTAAGAGTGGAAGGTGTCAAACCTGAAACGGGAAATATACTATGGGATGAACCGGCAAATAAAAATGGATTGATAAAGGAATATAAATTAATAATGGTGACAACGGGGCCGAATTACGTTTTGCCGGAAGGTTGTTCGATTAATTACGAGGAAGTCTTGTATAATACTACTGTGGATCCCAGCATGCGCGAGTATGTGTTCCAAGGTATATCAAATTTTTTGTATGAAGTTAGCGTAGCTGCTTCCACACGAAATAGCTACGGCCCAGAAAGTTTGCTGAGCTTTAAAACCACTGCAAATCGTAAGTATATATGCTACAATCATTAAAGCAGTTCTCCTTAGGAATAAACTATTTTATTTTCAGCGCCAGCAACTCTCACTAATATACGAAATGAAATCACGCACAAGAAAACTGAAGATTACGTATCTTACATCAATATATCGTTTGATAAACCGTGCGACCTCAATGACAACTTTGTTTCCTATGTCATAGAGATTGTCGGAAAGCGACAGGATTTCCAAGACCACAAACACATTTTTGACATTACGGACTACAAATCTAATTATTTTAGTTTAGATTTACAACCAGAATATTCGTATAGCGGGCAAATTCTTGTGTTGACTGAATCTGGTCGATCTACGGCTACTATCGCCAACTTCATCGCTGCTGCTGGAGGTAATTCTTTGATTGTCAATGTATATTTGCAAGTAAGACATATCGTAGACTCATAATAATTAACGGATATTTCATAAAAAAGGATAAATTAAAATAAACGATTTCGCACAGCTTTTAATTTCAGTATTTTAGTTTCAATATTTGTAACCGAGTATCCGAACACATTGTAGTGTTTCACACTTGTTTGGACAAGTTTGAATGTAATCTTTTTGAGAAAGTATAAAATGTAGGTAAAACACCGAAATATTCAGTTTTACATAGGTTTTATTGCAAAAATTCTTGCAAAAATTGCTATTAATAACGCCTATAATCCCCATCTTGGGCATCTTGATGGCATCGACTGGATTAAAGTGCTTAAAAATGCGTGTGGAATGACATCCCATTCCTTCCCGCAATTTGTAATTCTTGAAGTGTTCTCGCTGGCATATTTCGTCCAGTAACCTGCCTGCCAGTTCTATTGGATTACAATCTGGGAAATTGACTGGCCAGTCCATTATCTTTATACCAACTTCGAGAAACCAGTTGTTCAGGATGTTTGCTCGATGGAAATGAGCAGGATCGTCCATAGAAATGAATTGCTCTGTATACGGAAGATATATCTGGCCATTTTCTATGAAATAAGGGTCGGTGTGCCCTCCAGTGCTTATCCCGGTCCATACCATTATACCGCTTTTCCCGGACAAATTGTGGGTTTTTGCGTGTGTCGAGTTCACGCCAATCCAAAATACGTCTCTGATTTGGCAACAACGTAAATCGGGATTCGTCACTAAATACTACTCACCTCCATTCATTAAGACCTCAATTGATATGCATGCACTCTTTATGTTCTGCAGCAAGAGTAATACAAACCAACAGTGGAAAAACGTCGAGTGAAATTGTTGACATAGGTACAGCAAAACTTGGAAACATCGATATAAAGGGTATCTCATTTGGAACTATAGGATTTGATTTTTCGATAAAACGCATAATATTTGTAACACTGATGTTTTTTTTTTTAATTCTTTAACATAAATTCTAGGTTTTACGGCTACAAATAGAAAAGGACATCAATCATGTGGTCCCCTCGATTGCCCTAGCATGATCGTTTAGCAAAATTTTCCATAACACATAAACCTGTCTCTATTTCTTGAATAATACGTTGAATATTTTCCTTTAGGTCATTGATTGTTGCTGGCTTATTGTCCCCTTCACATAACCCTACAGAAAAGGATTCGGCGGTGTTAACTCACATGATCTTGCACGCCAATTTGTATCAGAATCTCGATCTGGAAATTGAGTATGCAACAGAGTTATGGTCTCGCGTTCTGTTTGGCACATTGCACAGTTCTGCTGAAACCACATGTTGTTCAAATCCAAACCTTCAATTTTATGAAAAAAGATATTGTTTAACATGTCACGATAGTGTTCATCATTTACATTGACAGCATTATCAGTGCTAGGCTTACTTGTTTCAAAATAAATAAACCTACGGCGCCGATTCTGCTCCTTAACATAATATTTCGTCGTTCAAAATACGCTACTTACTTTAAAGATTTTGTCCAGAAGTGTTGGCTTGCGGCTAGCTTTGCAGATATGGGGTGGGTAACTTCATCTAATACAAACGATCTAAGGATGGCGCCACCGAGCTTTTAATCAGACTTGGCTCATAAGCACGGAAATGGTTGAGAGAGTAAGAACGTTTAACGAAATAAAAGCCAAGGGCACGGTTAAATAAACAGATAATATATTGTAATGGAGCGTACCATCATGCTACCGCTATGCAAACGACTTCTTATTGTTTGCGTTAATACCCTAGTCTTCCATGGCTGCAGCAAACTCACTTCGAAGCTGGGTTGCATCAAGAGTGCGATTAATACGTGCCAGATGCGATAGGTATCGAGCATCTCTTGGTGTTGCCTTTGTTTTTGTCACGTACGTTTCCAGTTCCTAAAAAGACATTCCAAAATTTAGAAACTAGGTTTTGGCTTAGTGCAAGGCCTTAAGCAACACTTTGTTGTATTCTTCCACTTTTCAATTGACCTATAGCTCTCCAATAGGTCTCTATCTCTGTGTTCCCATTTCGGACGATGTACAAAATTGCAAACTCCACAATCGTCACAGCGGTATTCTTTTAGATACTAACCCAAAAGGGTGTTGAAGGCGTTTTATATCCACCAGCGATGATCGCTTTGAAACATTTATCAGTAATATTCTTGTAAGAAAAACTTACTATAAATTTATTGTATATGTGTATCGAAACTATTTAAAACGCGTACCGTTGTTATCAATACAAAGCCGATTCTTTTATACAATTTTACAAAATTACCTTATAAAATGCATAACTTTTTTCAGTTTGCTGGCCCTTATTTCTTTTATACCTTACTAACTAGCAACAATGCCTTTTAAAAAAATAGTCACTGAATGTACATTTTAAGCAACTTATTAAAAGCTAAATTTATTTTCTTCTACTTTTTATATTAAAATGAATTATTAGCCGTCTGAAACTGTTTGTTGTACGAAGGATGCCTTTTATATTTCGGGAATAGACGTTCCAGCTGAGAACTGACGCTTGTTTCGTAAATTTCGGCGTTTTTGATAGTATACTTACTCAGAACATTTTGGCGTACAAGCGGTATTGTGTTACTTACAGTGGTTTACAAAAATCATCTTGGCCAAAAAAATGGAATTAACTCGTGAACGTTTTCGCCTCATTACTTTTCACAATTTTCGATGTGGATTATCTCAACAAAAGTGCATCGATGAACTTAATTCGGCATTTGGCGATGAAGCACCATCAAAAACTAGTGTATACATAATGGTACACAACCATTTGTTTGCCAGAAGCATTCGGAAAAATAAGGGAAACAATGCGAGCTTTCACACATCAGCTCAAACAAGAGAGAGTTTTGCAATTGAAAACGTTGAATTGATGGGTCATCCGCGGTACAGGCCTGATTTGGCACCAATGACTTCTTTCTGTTTCCGCTCATCAAACAAAAATTACGTGGTCAGCGTTTTTCGACGGCTGAAGAAGCAGTTGATGCTTTCAAAATGCATATTTTGAAGGTACCTCAATAGGAGGGGAAAAAGTACTTCGAAAACTGGTTCAAGCGCATGCAAAAGTGTATTGATCTTCATGGAGAATATTTTGAAAAACAATAAAGCCATGTACTATGATTAATTTTAGTTGCTGTTCTCTATTTTCGAAATATAAAAGGCATTCCTCGTACCAAATGTAATACTATCAAAATGATGGCAGTTTTTATGGTTTTAGGCTTTAACAAAATTCTGTCCCACAAAAGATATGCCACGGCATATTGTCTTACACGTTCGTCAAATATATTATTTTCAGTGCCGTCTCGTAACACGAGGACATTAGACGCACCAACGCTGACGCCCACCACAGCTACGTTTGAATTTGATAATCAGTTCTTCGACAGAAGTCAGGGCGATATTATATACTACGCCATAATAATAAATGTAGGATCGCAAGTATCGGATGAATTTGGTGAAAATTACGACTTCTGGGAGCCGGCGATTTGGCCAAATTCCGGATATTGGTTTGGAAATGCTGGTAATGAAGAATACCAGGCAACACCAGAATTTTGGAACCCCTTTCACGAAAATAGTGAGCTAAGGCGATACAAATATTGTAAATTTCAAATTATATATTTTGTTTTACGCACAGGTCGTACTATAAATTACACTTATGTTATTGGCACTGGAAATTGTTCCGTTAATTCTACCGTTTACTGTAATGGTCCGTTAAAGCCGGAGATTGGCTACGCGGTTAGACTTCGGGGATTCACCGCGACTGCATATCGAGATACTGCATCAATTTTCTTCGTAACACGTAATATTTCTTATATTTAGCTACGTTTTCACGGATTTAAAACGCATTTTCAATTTCAGCATCTGATCAATGGTATTTGCCTTTGATATTAGGACTAGTTCTCGGAATATTAACGGCCGCTGTACTCTTGATCTTCATATTCTTGCTTTGGCGTAGGAGGAGAAAGAAGGAGGTTGATAATGTTGAACAGGTTGTAATGGTGGATGAGACGATGCCACCGCGAATACCAAAACATAAATTCGTCGAACATTGTTTGATGTTCGAAGACAATCGGAACCAGCTCAAGGCCGAGTATTCCCATCTTGATAGGCTAAGCGCCGCGGAGAAACCCACCAGTAATATAGCCATGGCGGATAATAATAAAAAGAAAAATCGATACATAAATATTATGCCTTGTAAGTTTATACAATAAGTTGATTTATTTTGAATTTGAGAGCTTATTTTTCAGATGACGATACTAGAGTTAAATTAACAACTGATAGTAACGACAATTATGAAGATTACATCAATGCCTCATACATTAAGGTAAATTTTAAGTTGTAAGCTAGTAATAATACAGGATAGTCCATTTCCACAACATTCAGACAATCAAAAGGAAAGATTCAGAAGGAAATTTAAACCCTATTTATGCTTTCCCACTTAACTTACTGCACTTTCTACATTATTACTTTGGAAAAGTATTTTTCAATGTGCAAATGCATTTAATATTTTTACATTTTCACGCCACTAGGGTTATTCAGCGCGTGCGGAATACATAGCAACACAGGGACCAATGGAGTCGACAATACAAGATTTTTGGAGAATGATCATGCAAGAAAATGTGGGAATCATAGTGATGGTAGCGCAATTTGTAGAACAATCAAAGGTATTTCAGTGAATAACAGGGATACCTTAAGTCCAACCTAATACAATTTCAGCAAAAATGTTACAAGTATTTCCCAGAAAATGAAGAAATCATGACCGTAGGGAAAGATATAAACGTCAAATGCGTAAGCGAAGCTAATTTAAATGATTACGTGATTAGAACGTTAATAGTAGAACGGGTAAACTTTATCATATTTCGAGAATGAACATCATTTTTCTAACAATACAATATATTGCATTAGGACGACGAGCAGAAGGTTATAAGGCATTTGCAATATATGCTGTGGCCAGATTTCGGGTGTCCTACCAATACGAGCTCTATGCTGGAGTTTAGAGATATGGTGAGAAAGCACGTAGAAAATACAAAAAACAAGGCTGTGGTGCATTGCAGGTAGGGATATAGGTAGTTTGTATGCTTCTAATTGTGCTGTTAATTATTAATAAGCTTAGGTATAGTTTACGCGTTAACATACTAACTACATCGTACTCTTGAGATTACAAAATATTATGAAGTTTCGGAATATGCTGAGAAAGCACGTAAACAATACAAAAATAGGGCTGTTACAGGTACGGGTATAGGTAGTTTGTATGCTTGTAATTGTGATATTAATTATTAATAAGCTTAAGCATAGTTTACGCGTTAACATACTAACTACATCGTACTCTTGAGATCACAAAATATTATGAAGTTTCGGCATATGCGGAGAAAGCACGTCAAAATACAAAAATAGGGCTAGTACATTACGGGTACGGGTATAGATAGTTTGTATGCTTGTAACTGTGATATTAATTATTAATAGGCTTAGGCATAGTAAACGCCTTAACATACTAACTATAATGCAGCTCACGTTTTAAAGGAAGTGTTGCTCTTATGGACCATATCCATCCTTTTTTATTTTATACATATTTGTATAAGGCTATCCTTTTGTTGGGATTGTTGCCATATATTATTTAGTGGCTGTTGGTATTATTTACTAGATCTGTTGCAGCACACGGTTTGCTAACGGTTTGTGATGACGTGAATCAATCAGAAAATATGTTTCAGTTCTCAAGGACTCCAATCTGCTGTCCGATTGGTTTACGTCGTCACGAACCGTCAGCAAACCGTGTGCTGGAACAGAGCTAATGTTTCTGTCATTTGTCAATTTCGGTTCATCAATCATTTATGAGTTGACAACATGAAATTTACTATAATGTTCAGAGCGACAACATTAAGAAAATTAATTACCCAAATAGATTTGGCAATATGCGATTTCCATAAGAGCAATACTTCCTTCAAAACTTGAGCTGCACTATACATCGTACTCTTGAAATCACAAAATATTATGAAGTTTCGGTATATGCTGAGAAAGCACGTAAAAATACAAAAATAGGGCTAGTCCATTACAGGTACGGGTAGTTTGTATGCTTCTAATTGTGGTATTAATTATTAATAAGCTTAGGTATTTATGCCTTAACATAAATATATATAACTACTATAGTACTATTGAAAACATAAAGTATTATGGAGTTTCGGGATATGGTGAGAAAGAACGTAAAAATACAAAGAATAAGCCTGTACATTGCAGTAGAAGCATACAGACTACTTATATCGATGTAGTTTGTATGCTTCTAATTCTGATATTAATAAGCTTAGGCATAGTTTACGCCTTAACATATTAACTACATAGATTTGGCAACGTACGTTTTCCATAAGAGCAATACTTCTTTCAAAACTTGAGCTGCACTATACATCGTACTCTTGAAATCACAAAATATTATGAAGTATCGGGATATACTGACAAAGCACGTAAAAAATACAAAAATATGGCTTGTACATTACATTACAGGTACAATTGTGCTGTTAATTATTAATAAACTTAGGCATAATATACGCGTTAAGATACTAACTACATCGTACTCTGGATATCACAAAACATTGTGGTTTATTGCACATACTAGTAACGTATGAATTAAATTAATGGAATCTGAACATAATTTCATAGTTTAAATGACATAAATTCGACAGTAAACCCGCTCGTTATGATTTAAGGTAATGGGCGAGAATACATTTTTATAACAAAATGTGTAAATGTATAAGTACATACAAGTTTTAACGTTTTCGTAATGTATGAATATATTACGTATTTGCAATTGTTAAAATTAGCAATAATTAAAAACATACTGCGAATTTTCTGAATATTCCAATACCAGCTGTCTGGTTCAATTTACAAAAAGATACATGTTTTCGTTTGCCATCGCGCTTTTTAAAATGGAAAAAATTCGCGCCATCCATTTAAATATTCATTTTCATAAGCGAACGCGATAAATATACGAGCCTCCTATATAATGATAGACTTATACTCTTAGATCATATATATTACATGGATAGCGCTATGTTTCCCAACTATGTTTCCAACATGTCACAGACATAAAAAAGAATCAGCATTTCTGTTAAATCGCTAGGTGTATAACGGCCTTAAAAAATGCCTTGAACTAAAGATAGGCAAGGTCGGTTAAACTGAAAATCTATATTGGCCGTGTTTTTAAACTTACAAGATTAAAAATTATTCAGACATTTACTCAATCCATTCGTTTTAAAACGCTAATAAAAAAAAGTGTAGATTATATGCTAAGCAACCAATGAATTAAACGCAACAGGATATTTTTAGGTTATGTTAGATACCTCTCCTAACTGCCCTACTTCCTGACTAGGTGTATGAAACTTAAAAAACGATAGTTATTTGTACGCTTAAAAAGCACGGCCATTATATTTAGGAGGCCCTGGTATACTATACTCCATTCACTTTAAGAATGAAGTAGTGGGTGTTGCGATCTGCGTACGCATCACACAGAATCAATAAGCGTATATACTTTAATAGGAACGGCTATTGGCAAATTACCAATATCAATAATGGGAATGTCATACACAATCAATAATGTTTGTTTGTTTAAAACACCTATGCAAAAACATGTTAAAAATCGAAAACATATGTACATACATTTTTGCATTATGGATTAATTAAAAAAAGTATATGAAAAGTATACCAACCGACGTAAATTACATCGATATTTGAGAGTTGTAGTAATATGTCAATTTATCCAACATAATTTTAATATGGAAAAGTGTCAACTTTTCACCTTTGTAAACTTGCCTCTGTTATGTTTGTCGTTAGAAAAGTATTTGTCGCTAGTATGTGTGTAACGAAAGACGGTCGGCTTTTCAATCATGTATTTGTCGACAACATATTTACAGTATAAGAAATATTGACATAAAAAGACTTCGGTAAAACAGCTAGCGTATATACATACAGGGCTATCCAAATAAAAGAATATATCTAATACATTACAGTCTCAACTTTAACCAATCACAAACCAGAAAATATTGCCCTATCTTTTCCAACGCTATGTTCTTAAAGTGAATGAAGTGTAGTTCTATTTTCTAATATTGCCCCTGTTCCGAAAAGCAACCGGGAAATTATATGGAGCAAATTCACTAAAATATTTTTTTTTGTAAAAAGACACGTCCATTTTTTTTCATTTCCCAACAAACAACTAGGCATCACATTCAATGTTTATAGTCATTTGTTTGGCGCCACCGACTTTTTTTTCAAATGGTGATCCCCATTTTTGATTGTTAATTTGATGGATCGTTTAATTGTCAAGTTGACAACACCCATATTTTGATCACATTGATTGACTTAAATATTTTCACGATATCTGTACTTATAATCGGAGCTGTATATGCAAGCGTCTAAAGTTTTACTCCCAACTTATTGGCAAGCAGGTGGAGTTCGCAAATATTGATCCGGATAAAATTTCAACTTCGTAGTCGACAACCAAATATGCATGCGAACTATGGCGGCCCAGGTTTAACCTCTATAGTGCAGAAGTGAGATCTAAATGGTGTAAAACACATCCTCTTCGGTACTAATCCATAATTTCCGTATTCGTATGTTCTAATAAACTTAACTCCAAATATTGCGCTATTATTTTCATAAAGGCAATTACAAATCATTTGCTTTATATTTTCAATATGTAATTTAGAAGATACGACATAATTATGTCGTTTAAAAACCCTACGTTTACAAGAGTCGCGCATGTAAACGGCCTAAGCACGCTCAGTTGTAATTCTTTAATTTAACGATGGAATAATACGAAATAAAGGTTAAGTGAAGTTGATACTTTTTATTTCATTTTTCAAATTAATTTATTATAAAAACTCCTAGTATAAAAAATATTAATAAAATCTAAATTTCATATTCCCTAAATGTAAAATACACGTAGAAAAAATACTGATAATCACTTACAATTCATTATAATACCAAAGGTATTAAAATTGGATCGGCTGATTTTAAAGCAGTTAAAATGACAGTCCTTGGAAGAGCTATAAATAAGCCGAAGAAATAAATTACAATATGATTCTATATAAATAAAAATTAAAATCACTGGGTGTTATAAAAGTTGCCGAAGTAATTGGTTGTTTCATTTTTGGGATATAAAACGTCATTCTTTATTGTAGGAAGGGTTTAAAATATGAGGGAGTATTTTAGTATGTGAGCTTAAAAGCTGCGAATGCAATAAATAAACTTGTTACACGCGTGTCCGTTTTATCCACGATCGTTAGATTAAAATATAAATTAGTAAAAAGTAATTGATTTGATTTTTTATAATAATAATTGCTGTAGTTGTTTGAGGAATACCAACTAACCTTTGGTTAATTTTCCTGTACAATAAAAGTTGTTATTACACAACACTTCGCAACATCTGTGCTAGTCCAATAAGCGGCAACTTTCAAAACTAATTTTGAACTAAAACTCCCATACTTTTTACACGGTCGTAAATAAAATATAAACATTCGTCTACAGTGAACAGAATCAAAACAGAAACATATATGGATACATCATATCAATAAAATCGGGCATGTTTGTATCAGCTTAAATCATTAGGAATCACTAACCTTATTTGTAAAATAAACACAACATACAGTCTTTTGGTATATTACAATCTAACTGTTAATATAATTGGAGAACTAAATTGTCAAAGAAGCGCATAGTAAATACCGGGTGCCATGTATTATATGGACATTACCATTGAATAATAATACTCATAAAGACCCGGTATTCAGTAACTTTGAAAATTCAACTCTTTAATTACAAAATGATAATTTTATACCTAATCTAAATTGTTAGTTTATCCAATTTACACAGCCGTTGAAATGAGTTACTGGGTATTACGATTACAACAGAAATCAATAAACAAATAGTCCTTTTTCATCGTTAGCATTGTTTTTATATTTAATGTATCTTATCAATCACGCAATTTTTTCACTGTGAATCTTTGGACGTATATATTTTTCTTTCACAGCGCTGGAGTGGGTAGGACCGGTACATTGATAGCTATCGATATCTTACTTCAAAATATCGATAACTCCGATGACGATATTGATGTCTTCGGTACAGTTTTAGATCTCAGAAGACAAAGGACGCACATGGTGCAAACAGAGGTATAATTTTTAATACTTATGGTAACAAACTAAGAGGATTTGCTTTTTAATTTTCAGAAACAATACGAATACATACACAAATGTATTAGGGATTATTTGATAAAACCAAAGCCAACTACTGAAGGTAAATTTGATTCAAATCAAATATTGTAAAATATAATAGCACATAGTTAAATTTTTAGAAAACAATTTAGGACCAATATATGAAAATGTAAATATTATCAATGGCTACGCGGATATTAAAGGGTCCAATTTTGGGCAATCGTCAACTGAAAACTTAATTAGGTTAAAGAAATTGTGAGAAATTGTGTGAATTATTTTTGTATTACTAAGTGTCTGTGTGTATAAAATATTTATGTTTTAATGTACAGTAACGAGTATTTATTATTAAAGACATTCCTACGACTGATGATAATATGCTAAAATTTTGTTTTTGTTTACCTATACCAGATAATACAGAAGTAAAAAAAGTTTGCTCTTTTGCTTCCTTCAATTCCATAACATTTTTTATAATCGTAGTATAGTGTGTGCGAGAGAATTCGGTACGGAATAAGAAAACCGCAGAGCAGCAATCATGACATTAGTTGTAACAGGTCGGTGTAAAATAATGATAACTGTTCCTATAAAACTTCTCTTCTTGGCACCGGGCTATTCGTAACATAGTTATTCAATGTATCTTCTGCATTGATATTCATGCCAAATGTTAAACCAAGAACTACTAACTACCTAGCAACCAAAGGCGGCCGTAAACTAGAAGAAACAAATGACCTGCTTTGTATAATCTAATCGTTTGTCAAGAAATGCATGTAGCAGTGTACAGAAGATATTTTTCCCTCACCGTCACATATCCTATAGGTTATCACAAATAACTACAGGAAATAGTATGTTAGGGCCCGCTTATATGAGCCCATTGTTGAAATTTTTGAAATCTTGCTAATCGGTTAAAATAATTCGATTATTCAAATTCAACTCGTTCAAATCCTTTAAAAAGCTTTATGTCTTGGCGGGGCCTGTACTGTGCTATGAAGAAAATCATGTGTTGCTACTAAATTATTATAAAATTTTCCAAAACTAATTTTATTTTGCATTGTTTACCATTTTCAGTTAAGACTTGGGTCAGTTGATTCAGTTAGTAATATAAAATAGAAATCATTCTAAAATGCTTTTAGATAAAATTTATACAATGTGTCATCACTCAAATAAAAATTAAGTGGAACTTTGAGCTGTAGCACAAGAGCCCAATATTGAGATCATTAAAATTGAAGGAGTTCTTGGACAAGATAATTTGCGATCTGTTACCGCAGATGGCAGGTATATCGTTTATATGAACATTTTGCCCAGTTTGCATGACATGGCATGGCAAGAAGATTAAGTAATGTAAATTTCTTCAAAAATCTTTCTCTAATGATAGATATACTCGAGGAAACTTCTTTTCTCTCAATCGGGGTACAATTATAAAATAAATTGCAAAAGTTTTGCCAAAAATTAATAAAACGCACAATATATGCGTTTGCAATGCACAAAGATAAACACTGAAAGTATGAGCAAGAAATTAACGAATAAAAAAAATATTAACATTTTGTTTTATTAATACACAGTATCGGAGTCCGCGTGAGGTCAGGATTATACAGGGTGTCTTATAAAAGCCCGAGTTCGTAGCGCCTTTATTTATAGCCCGATTTTAAAAATTGAAACGGAAAATTAAATGACTGGATGTACGCTATAAAATGAGCTGATAACATTATTCATATCCCTTGACCGTTTTAAGGTTTTAGAGTTTTTTTTTAATTAGACTAATTTTTTTTCCTTTACATAAGAAAAATTTCAGAAAAAGTAAGTTAAAATAATTTAATCGTAAAAATGTGTAAAAATGCCACAAATGATGAGTACTAAGCGTTATTCAAAATTGATTTAGGAGCTAAGGAAAACAAAATGGAAAGAAAAAAAAAGGATGTATCATTATTTCCTATCCTCAAACTGTGCTCCATTTTGTGCTATTAACCAATGGGTTGTCATCTTGGTCCAGGGTTTTCTGATGATCCCGGTAATGACCTGGACCATAAAAAAATCCTCAAGGAAAACACATGCGCAGTGGCCAAAAGGTAATGGCTTACAATCTGTATTCGCAGTTGAAGCATGACAACTCGAAGTCGGCATCAATAAAATGGACGGCGAAAAAGAAAGAAAGAATGAAATAAATTTGAATTTGACGCTATTTCCGAATATATCCTTATTGCTCCTGTGTGATATGTCCGCAGATCACAGCGCCTACTACTGTTTTCTTAACGTGAATGGAGTTTCCAACCAGCCATTTAATTTTCCGTTTCAATTATTAAAACCGGCCTATAAATAAAGGCGGTACGGACTCGTCTCTTTTTTTATAAGGCATCTGTATACTGCCCCACAGTCCATGGATTAGTCAAGATTGCATGCAATCTTGACTAACATTCCCTTTAATATCAAATAAAAAATTCCACTTGCAAGAAAAAAATATCTAATATATTTTATGAATTTGTCTTCTACCTAACGAATCAAATGAAAACTTATTTAACTTATTAGATAAAACTATTTGGCCTTACAAAACTTCACCTTGAATAGAAGGGGGTAGAAAGATCGCTCGAATGAAATTTTAAAACTTAGTAAAGATAAAAATGATTTTAGAGATTTTATGGATGACAAAAATTGCATCAGTTCCTAAAACTACCGGCACCTAGAAAAATAATTAACGCCAGGGCAGAGAGATTCTAATTATTAAACGTGATATGTACAAAACCTTAACTATTCCAAATATTTCTGACTTAATTTACTAGATGAAGTTCTGAAAAAATGGGACTCTACGCCTTTTGTATATTCGTGGATTAATTCAAACCACAGAGTGGCTGTAGATACTAGAGTAAGCCGTAAAACAAAAAAGTTTCGCTGGAAACCCAATTTCTATTTGAAAATTCCCTTAAAAAATTAGCATTGTAAATATATTCAATTATTTAATATGGTTTATCATATTTGAATAAAAAGAAACAATGTTTGTTTTTTGTGAAATCAAACCATTATTTTGAATGATAAAAGTATGAATTAAAAAGGAATTCCTTTGGCAATTTGTTATAGTATATTGAACTAAAAATTGGTATGGAGTAATTTCTTATTAAACAGCAATTCGTTCTTTCTGCAAAAACCTTATTGTTTTATCATGGCAAGGGGTGGGTGTGGAACTTGTTGCATCCACAATGAATTATCTGCTTTCAATGGAATATCTATGTTGGAAGAACGAATTTGCATCAATGGTGGTGCATGGGAATGTTGAGGTGGCATAAACTCATTTCGATGATTGATCACCATTGGCATACTTGGTGGAGGCTGCATTCGAGCCATCATGTGAGGATCAGATTGAGGCATCGAAACATGCATGATTCTATGACTGTGATACCCATTGATTTGCTGCATAGGACTTCCAGCAACACTGACATTTTCATGTGGTATAATTGGTTTATTTGGTATATTATCAGCATTATTTAACTGTCCATTATTACTGTTTATAGCACCATTGTTACTATTTGAATTTATCACTTTCTTATTACTTTGTTTTTGACTACTTATTTTTGTAATATTGTTTTGGTCCTTTTCAACTAATATTGATTTATTACCATTTTTCTCGTAACAAAAGCCCATATCAAATAACAATCTCCGCAATGTCATAACAGAAAAGTTTGGTAGCTGAGCATCTGCATTTACATGTTTTAATATTGTGTTCAAAGATGGTACAATATTTCTATACTTTAACTCGTAAACTATATCCCGTATAGATTGTCTAACATTGTTGCCATATTTTATATCTCTACTATTAATATTAATATTTTTTCTTATCTTAGTCTTCGATGGCTCTCTAAATCCTTCAGCACTTGCTTCTTCTTTCCTAAATTGAAATATACTTTTTTCACTACAACCCGTAGCTTTAGCTGTGCGGCGAACTAGGTCTGTAACGCACTTCTCAGGAAATTGTTGACGAAAATATTTGAAGACGTTTAGAATAATTGTTTTTTCTTTACATGAATAAGACATGCCTTGTTTCATCTTCTTCACTTCCAGTTGTGCCATGATAATTTAACCTTGAATAATAAAAATTAGCATCAGATCCTGAACTATTTCAGCAATATCAAACTTACCCCCTTGTATTATACATAGATAAATTAATTACCCGTGCAGAAAAAATATATTTTGTACAGGGAATTAATTTTAAAATTGTTTAATGTTCACATAAGTGTAATAAAGTTGCAAATCTTTTTTACCGATCGACGTCAAATAGCTGTTCTACGACTCACAGATGGCACTAGCTGCAAAATGCTTTTATAAAAGAATAATCCTGAATAAACTAAGCCCCATCTTAGATGAAGTTGTACACTCAGAGCCCTCTATTGGTCGAGTAACCCATGGTTTACACCAAAAGTGTACAAGTGCAACAGGAGAAGATGCTAAAAGAACCCACTTTGTCACTCTGCATTATTTTTATTTTCAAAATCTTGAATGACCAGTTTGGTTTAGTTCCTAGTATTTTTGTTTAGTAAATTTCATTCCAAATTAGTCCATTTACTTGGCAGCCTAAGAATTAGTAAGTATAGTACCAAAATTAAAATTGAAACGCCACCATTGATAATTATTGCTATTATTACCAAAAATAAAAGGTAGATCACTTGAAATTGTTGTTCTGTGTGAACATCCATAAAACGTAAAACACATTTGCGAACAATACGTGGATGCGTATTGTAAATATCACATCAAATGAAGATAAATGACACAACTTCTTAGGGAAGTTAATAAATAGATATTTATACCTCGATTTTTTAACGTTCTTTAGTTTTTAATTATAAATCCAGTATACAGTAATCTTATAATAAATTCAAATACCTAGGTGATTGAAAAATATGCATTTTCTACTGTCTGTACATTAACAGAAATAAAATCAAGTATGTGGATGCTGATTGTAGGAAGATTGTCTGATACTACAACACATTGCACATCATTCAGTAACTACTCAATTAATAGCTACAATATGAGCGATAACATGTCTTTAGCGACCAATATATGAAATTAAATTTATAATTATTTATATTTATAATCAAAAATTCTTACATATCTAGGGTTGCAAGTACGTATTTGCCAAATTGGCAACATTCACTTTGCGAAGATTTCGTGTCATTAGCTATGCCCCTTTTTTAGAAATTTCTTCAGATTGAATACCGTATTCATTCTAATTGGCGCCGCTATTGCAATAAGCAAGAAAATAATGCCGAATGAAATAAACGCCGAATCAAAACTAAGTTGCAATACGATTGTTTTGAGATAACAAGAATAAATAAAAAGGATTTGGTTTGATTTGAAATAAATGCCGGACTTATTTTAAACGCCGCAAAGATAGATCCCCTAAATGATTAAACGCCGCGGCGCCTATTGGAATACATACGCTATGCAAACTTTTGTTACAATTTCCAATGGCTTTGTATTTACATCTGAAGAAACACTACTGGCAAAGATAAATCGCCAATGGTAGTCATGTTAAAATGACATCAGAACTTATCAATGGTATAATAGACAAACGTTTTCTAGTATTGGATAAAAATAGCCCCATTTGGACTTTCAAAATTATTATTATGCTTGACACCATATTCAATTTGGATAGTCAATAAAACCATATCTGAATCCAAATTGATAACATGAGTAGTTCTCATTTTACCTAAAATCATTTTCGATACTAAGCTGTCCAACTGATGTTTTACAAACATGCTTCATGTACGTAGTGATCATTTTGGTGATCACTAAATACATTATCTACTGCTTTATTTCTGGTTATTTGATTAAGGTGATGTCAGATTTAAGAACAAAGCTGGCACTAATATTCTTCATTGCTTCGATTACTATTCGCACTTTTAATTGATGGTAACTTCACAACTTTCATATGCATTAACATGAGTGGCCTAGGTACAAGTGGTTTTTGCCACTCTCTCCCACTTTGGATACATAATCAAGATATCCATTAACTTGCTGCATATGACTCATGTTAAAACTAGCATCTTCAGGTGGCTGTTGTTCTTCTGGTTCACTAGGTGTATTGTTAGTGATATTTAATCGTTCACTACTACTATTTATACTGTTATTATTACTACACGATTTCAGACTTTTTTTATTAATTTTCTTTTGTTTATTCACCTTCATATTTATTGTTTTATCATTCTTTTCAACTAATACCGATTTATTACCATTTCTCTCATAGCAAAACCCCATATCATACAATAATCTTCGCAATGTCGTAATGGAGAAGTTTGGTAGTTGTGCATCTGCATTTGTATGTTTCAATATTGTTTTCAAAGATGGTACTACATTTCTACATTTTAACCCAAAAATTATGTCCCGTATAGATTGTCTAACATTACCGTCATATTTTGAGTCTCTGCTGTTAGTTTTGATATTCTTGATCACCCTAGTTTTCAACGGCTCTCTAAATCCCTCAGCACTGGCTTCTTCTTTTCTAAAACGAAATACGCTTTGTTCACTACAGCCTGTTGCTTTGGCTGTTTGACGCACTAATTCTGTTACACTCTTATCAGGAAATTGGGCGCGGAAGTATTTGAAAACATTTATTATAATTGTCTTTTCTTTACACGAATAAGACATGCCTTTCTTCATTTCCTTCGTTTCTAGTTGTGCCGTCGTTGTTTATCTTTAAATGAGGATTAACATAACGTAAAATTCAGGACCACATTCACACAACGATAATCTTACCTGCTTGTATTATAATAGATTATTTAATTATTCCGTAGAAATAACATATATCTCATAAAAAGATTTTAAAAGATCTACAGGCTAACTGAGTCTGTAAGTTGAAGGCGAGGCTTCAGTGACTTGACTATATTGACAAACAAGGCAACAAGCAACATAGATAATAACAAATTACCAATTTACCACGGTAGAAATAACACGGTATGTTCACGCGCATGTAGAGCTACGTCACTGCGGAGCAAAAATCGTGGCAAGTACGAAATTAATTAGAGGGAATAATCTTTGACATAACATTAATTGATATCTTGTATTAAAACGCAATATTTTGATTTGTATTAAATAAATTTAAAACATATGTGGATAGTAACTTTACTGGCGAAAAATGTAGCACAT
>JARFOC010000923.1:679086-693399 GCA_031763485.1 Osmoderma eremita | reverse complement strand
GTGTTTGTATGTCTTAAAATGTTTTAATATGAAAACAAGGACGGATACATTCACATATACGGGTGTCTACAAAGGTCCTGACCTTTGTAGACCTTTGTAGTTACATCCTAGTACGATCGCAACATCAGAAAACTAAAAGAACTTCCAAAGAATATATATATATATATAAGATAAAGTTTACTATAGTGTTCAGAGCGACAACATATGGAAAATTAATTACCTAAATAGATTTGAACTGCAGTATAGAATGGTCGTTTTCTTCATATAAGCACATTTATTTCCACGCCGCATTCGGTTTGCTGAAACAGCTGTGGAAACAACCTTGAAGTTGCAAATATTCAACCGACCTTATCCAATTTGTGACATCACGAAAGCCGCTTAAAACGGTGAGTCCTTCATCACGCTTCACAAACTACAACTTACTATTTATTTTATTTTATGTAGGTATCTACTAACAAGCTCACTCCTAGGGCGCGCAGCTCAATTTCGCTTCTTTACTCATCACATCGCTCACTTTCAAACAACACAAAGTGTAACAAAAATTTACCATTTATTCATTGAATATTACCTTTGTGGGCCATATCGTCCATGGACGTTATGGCTGAGGGCCATGGTGCCACCGTGGCACCAAGCTGCTGTGCCGGAAGAATGATGGCGAATTTGCTTGGACAACGGGCACCTCGGAACCTGTAAAAATAACGAATGGTTAAAATAAAATGTGTTAAAGTTAGCTTACCTATTTAATGCATAAAAAATCGTCTGGTTGATTGAATATACAAATTAAAAATTTGTAGATTCAATCACCCAAAACCTATTTCTCATCTTTTCTGGAATGTTCCAAAACCATAACCAAAAAAAAAATGTGTAACTGACTAATGCCAAATAACCTTTCTGAAAAGAAATACCTATATTTATTTTCTTACAAATGCTATAGAACAGCTCTTTGCCCGTGTTAACACGACATTCACAAATATGTTTTTAGAATTTTTAGAAATATACAATATTCTAGAAATATTATCACAATAAGTAAATATATCTCGTCAATCCACCGTTTGCATCGGTAACGCCTGTTTATCGGTCTGTATGTACATATGTCCGATACTGACACTGACAACATCCGCGTGTGTTATATTACGGAAGTCTTGTACTATGTGTTTAGCGTCCCCCCAATATCCCATTAATAAATCGTCTCTTAGGTAAACTCAAACGTGTAGGATATTATTAAAAAAATTTACTACAATAAAAAAACTTACAGTACTTAAAGTTAATATTATCATAATTTTTTAGTATCTAACATTAACAAAACGATTTTTTGTTAAACCTCCAAAATAATATTTTACTCATAATTCAGTTAATGTAACAATTTAAGCTGTTGAAGTAACAAATTCAACTTTAACAAAAATATATATCTCTCATCGACAAACACATTTACTACATTAACAATCTTAAATGTGTTCGTAACATCATTTGTAAGCACATTTATTAGCAAAAGTAAGTTTAACAATTTTTCAAAAAAAGTTAATAAGAGGTACTAAGACTAATTTAAAAATTCTACAACGTTACAACTGAGGGCAAAGAATTTTAGTGGTAAATTTTACTAATTTATTTGGCAAGTGTAACAAACTGTGAATTGTAATGATGAGGAGTCATATTCGTCATACTACAATAAGACCACTCAGTATTTTATCTTCAATCTAATACACATTAAGAAAAATATCTATCGGTTAGAATCCAAATTCTACCTGCATACTATAAAAGAAAGGTAATGAGTCACCTATACAATTGGTTAACTGCAAGGAATATAGTTGAATATAGAATTTAGCGAAGAACAGACGTGTTTGATTTTACATTAATTTTACAATTCAGTAGTGGGATAATACACCCTTAAATTAAATTAAAGTATTCCAAGTAATTAAACAAAAGTGCTTTAGAATTTCGGTTTTATGCGTATCTATACAAAATAGAAGATTTTCTTCCGGATTTTGGGAAAATTGTGGTATCTACGGAAACTTCATCTGGCCAAGTAAGTTTACGTTGCGAAGAATATTAAAAAAGGAATTTGAGTGGAGTGACAAAGTTCTGGTATACTCTTAACAGTCGCATTATAAGAATTTACAAAATTAAGATAAGTACCTATATATGTATTATTCAAAATTAAAAGTACCGCTTACAATGAGTTAATGAAGACTCGCAACAAAAATCGTGAAAATTTACACGTGTTGAATTACATTCAAGTGGATTCAGTGGTCCCAGTTTAAAATATTACCGTAAATATTACTTAAATTTTGAATATCTGTTGAAATTTGTTGAATATTTCTGCTTTTATGTATACCATCTTTAGCAAAGTCCAGCCTTGTAATTTTTTTTTGTGTGTAAAATTTCAACGTCATCGAGGTTCATTGCGCGTAATAAGTTATTGCAATAGATGCCTAGTGCTGTTTGCACCGTCTGTGATTAACATTTTGGTTAACTAATCAAAAATTTAATTTAATTATGCATTGATAGAATTGTGCCGGGCAAATTTAATTATGAATTAGTTAATTAGAATGTTTGTGACAGAAATATAGGTTGGCAATACTCACAGTAAAATTTTTAACCAAACAAAAATGGGTTTATATTGAGAACACTGTTCCAACAGAATTAGAATTCACCTAATGCAAGGCGGTATTTTAGGCGCCACTTCAAAAGTAGTTGTGACTGTGCTTGAATTTTGGTATTTGTTTGTTTTGTTAATATTCAAATTTTTTATTATTTGTTAGAATTTTGTTTTATTTATTCACCCTTTATACATTACACAGGACAATCAAATACACATAAATAATAAATAACAATAATAATAATAAATTTAAAAGATAATTATCGGCTAAATCCCCACCTGTGTCTGCGATAAACTACAAAATATTAAAATAATTGTAATGCCTAATTGGTTTTACTTTGATTTTACAAGATATATTATTCGTATATTTAACATTATGCGCCATGTAAATTTTATAAAATATAGGAGTGGATCTGTGGGACTGAAAGTTGGAGTTGTATTAGCGTTCCTTTTTTTTACTGCGTCGAAATACCTTATTAACATAAATGTACATTTAAGCAGGTGCTATCCTATTCAATCCTGTACAGATACTTTAAATACTTTTAATAATTTACTTGGAAAAGAAACTTGGCTAGTATACGAATGTCATTGTCCTGACATTGCCTTTAGCGCATTCTTAAATATATGCACCTATCATTCCATTTGTTTAGTGTAATCGTTAAATCAAATGAACAAAACCGCTTGGATTACCCCAGACATTTTCGAAATAAAAAATAATTTATTATGCTTGAGATATCTTAGTATTCAATGTCCAGTTTCCTTAGAAGAATTTAAGAAATGTGAAAAATTTAGAAAGATTGTTTACAAAAGAAAAAGATACCAACCAATGATTTTATTGCTAACTCTACCGCGAATAAGTTAAAGGCTGTATGGTCCATTATTCGAAAAAAAAATCAAATTCTTCAAAATCTAAAAATGGTTTTGTACGTGATGGTGATTTGTTAGATATTTCCTTTTTTTGGGGATTTTTGGACTTGATAATGAACCAGCTTGTTGCTCCTGTTTTATATTATGTATTGTATGCTCTGAGCAACCCAAAGCTTTACTTGGTTCTTGAATGGCAGCACTCACATTCATACTTTTATTAAAATAATTTAAAACATTTGCAATCATACACTTCTCCTTCAGGCTAAATTTTTCTCCCTTACGCCGTTTTCTCCCTAAGACTCCATTAATGCAGTGAAAACTTTAACTAAATGTATAGGTTATAAAATTTCTAAAAATCAAGAAAAATATCCATATTACTCTGTGCACGCTAGAAAAAGATGGAAGGGTTCTGACAAGAACGATTTGTACAACTGTTTATAAACAAATTAACGTGGAATTTAACTAAAAATATTTTAATGCTAAGGCGATAACGATTGACAGCAGTTGACGCTAATAGACAGATAGATAGGTACTTTGCCAACGCCGACATATGTAAATATGATGCAACATAGCAATCGGAAGTGAAGATAGCGCTAATGACAACAACTAAGGATAGTAAGAGATAAAAGTTGCTGTTATACCCCATACTACATACGGAGGTTGAGACGATCTATAGGGCGATTTGAGCAATATATGAGGATGATGGATAAACTCTGGCGATAATATTATAGCTTTGCCTTGAGAGAAATGAAGTCGTAAAGATTGTGTGATGACTGATATTTTTACTTCTTATACGTAACTTTTCTCCAACATCAGGTAATGAATAGATACGAGTAAAGTAAAGACAAAATAGAGATGGTTAGAAACCACTACCAGCCTATTTATTGCAGAAAGTATCAATTAGAAATTTCTAGAGAGCAAAACAGATATAATAAAGGAGGAAATAATTTTTGAAGAATTTAGGAGAATTTACGATTAATCTTTGATCTAAGTAGAGTCATCCAAACCAAAACAGCACTTATTTAGTACATGTTAGACTATTAAACCAATCAATACGTTGCAACATCAGTCAATAAAGGTAACCATAAAGGTATTTGCCGTAACTACGGTTTGAGTGCCTACATTTACCTTTTACAACATTACGTATTCAAGAATCGCGCGTTTGAAAATTTTCTAAGAGAGGAGGGCGAACTCGAGAGTCCTCAGTTACATGTTTTCTCTGCACAACGAGATTTCGAGTGGAATTCGACGCTATCGTCGATTGTAACTGAGGTCTTCGCTACCGATGGGGCGGGGAATAAAGTAATATGCTATCTCCGATATGCAAATAAACCCTAAACGTTGAATTCAGACACGATACAATGAATACGGCAGGATGAAAATCAAAAGACGAAAAACTCTCGTAAAAATACATACGATTTAATATAGGTGTAATGCACTTGTTTTTCATCTATTCATCATTATTACCAGACGAGTTCTTTCTTCAATGTTCAAACTAAATAATAACAAAAATTCTCTTTTATTAACTTTTTTTGTTTCACAATTACAAAAACTCAAAGACATAATTCCAAGGGAAAACACTATACGCAGGGTACGCTGCTCGGCCGCCCGCCCTTGGCAACGTTTCTGTGTTTGTCATGGGTTGTTAATCTCGTGCCCGAGCGTATCCATAGCCGTCTTGATAAGTAGTTCGATAAATCTCCCGGCGCTAATGAAAATTAACTCCGGAAGAGAGACGAGACGTACAGCCACCCTCCCTACTAGACCCATTATGGTCCTTGGAAGCGGATCGTTCACGACGGAACACCCGCAACAATAGACCGGAGAGGTGCAGACGGGAAATTACGGAATACAACACACACACCGAGGGATTTGTTGTTAAATGCTTATTTCATTCATTAAATTATAAAGAGCTTCCAAAATCGTTACCTGATACTAAGGAGGAAGCATTTACAATTATAAATGAATATTATATCTTAATTCTTTTACACGTCTCTTAGCCCGATTAATTTTACATATGGATATACTTTCAATTACATTTCAATAGCCGCTTTAATACATATATTAATAAATCACCATTTATTCTAATAAATGTTACAGTAAGTTGTCCAAAAGAACAGCAGGTAAATAACATGTGTGCAGATAAAATTAGAAATGACGACGATAACATTTAAAATAGGGAATATAAGTGAACAAAGTAGACAAATAATGCAGATAATAAATATAGGAAAAATATCAATAATGTATGAACGTGGACATTGTATAAAACACGAGCGACACACAATTACATTATAAAACATCTGTCTAAAAACTCCTGAATGGCATAGAAAGCGTTCTTGAGTAAGTATTTGTCGTGGCAACAGATAATGTGGAAGACATTTAATATCATTGGGTATATGGTTATAGATTTTAATGCCCCAATAATGACCAGACGTCTGTGTTGCTTGGTCTTTGTGGTATGGTACCCTGTCATTCATCTTCAGGCGGCTATCCTAACTGTGGTTATCACTATTTACAGAGAGTAACTTTAATATTGGGTTTTTGTAATGTATCATGTAATTCCTATATTTATTTTAAAAAACTCTTTCTTTCTAAGGATAACCATAATACTGCATAATAAATAAATGCAACGTTGTTTTGCTCAAAATAAAGAAACAAACTAAAAAACGCGTAAATCCCCCATAAAGGAGTTACTTTAATATTCGGTTTCTGATAAAGAACACTATTTTACCCAGTTTTATATTGTATTGTGGCATATTTCAATCAGTATTTCCAGTTGATCATTTATATTAAGATTTTGAGAGTTAAATTATACGGTTTATTGAATTTTAAAGAATAATGCCACGCAAAGGAAAAAAAAACACAACAGTAGAACTGAGAAAATTAGCAATACATCATTACAAAGATGGATCAAATTATAAAGAAATTGCTGAAATATCAAATATAAGCGAAAGTACAATAGGAAATATCATACGACGTTATAAAAATGAGGGAAGAATTAAATCTAAGAGACAGAAATGACAACCGAAAAAGTGAACAGAAATAGAAGTGCGTTTGATAGTAAGAAATATCTAAAAAGGATCCCCATTAAAGCGCTCCTAAAGTTGCAACCGAGG
The DNA here is from genome assembly GCA_031763485.1 of Osmoderma eremita. Classification (NCBI taxonomy): domain Eukaryota; kingdom Metazoa; phylum Arthropoda; class Insecta; order Coleoptera; family Scarabaeidae; genus Osmoderma; species Osmoderma eremita. The sequence continues at coordinate 686,820 of JARFOC010000923.1, read as the reverse complement.
TTTTAGAAGAACGTGGAAAGAAAGTACACGCACAAACAATTCGTCGTACCCTTAAAAAGCAAGACTATAATGGACGTGTATCAAGGAAAAAGCCATTTAATAATGAACGTAACAGAAAGAACAGGCTAGCATTTGCAATATTATTTTTTCGAAGATAAATACGTAATAGAACACGAGGAGAAACTAGGAGAATACAAGTGACACAAAAGGATGAAGGGAAATTGACAAATGACAGAAACAGTGAATACCAACAGCTACCAAATAGTATATGACAACAATCCCCGTTGTAGAATAAGGCTATCCTTTTCTATAACGGGGATTGTTGCCATATTTTATTTGGTTCGTATAAAATACAAAAGGATGAATATGGTCCATAACGTAACTGTCGTAACTGTCCACAAAGATGAATGCCGCTATAACAACTTCTATGTTAAGAAATATTTTTGCAAAACCTGTTATCATCCTTTTATCTCAAAGAAGGACCTACGTTGGTGGAATGATGTTATATTTGCGATGAATGTTTTTGGGTCCGATCGACGACGAATGGTAGGGAGGAAAGGCAAAATGAGGAGCTGAATTACAAGAATTTAAAACTTACAGGTCAAACGCGGCGGCGGCCATGTAATAGTTTGGAGGTGCTGGGGTTGGAGATCTACTCTTTATAGAAGGTAACCTCAATAAAGAAAAGTAAAATTGGGTAAATCTACTTCGCTATTTACTGCAGCTTTCATGGGTATCGTGGGTGGAATATTTCGTAGAAAAAAGCTGTGAACTTTACGTCTGACAAGTGTTTGGATGTGTCCATCATATACTTGTAAACGAGGATTCCTGCGAATACCTTTGCCTTTCTCCTGGTTTACAACCTTTGTCGGTTGCTGGTTTTCCCTTTCTTTAAGAACAGAATATACTATTCTTTTGCCACAACTAAGTGCTTTACTAGTTTCTTCCGTTGCCCCGCAAACATTCATATTTTTAGCAAAATATGTAAAGCAATTCAAAATCATTTGCTTTCTTTTAGCGGATAGATTTCTCCCTTTCGCCTTCGCTTGTAAGATTCCACACTCCAATTCTACAAATTCATCATTTTTGTGTTATATGTAATTATATAGCTGTTTTCATTAGATTTAGAATATAAGGTGCTAATTGCTATTAAAGGTGGTAATAGTTTTTAGAAAAAAATATTTGTTCGAAGATAAATACGTAATAGAACACAAGGAGAAACTGGGAGAATACAAGTGACACAGAAGGATGAAGCGAATTTGACAAATGACAGAAACAGTGAATACTAACGGCCACCAAATAATATATGGCAACAATCCCCGTTATAGAATAAGGTTATCCTTTTTTATAACGGGGATTGTTGCCATGTATTATTTGGTACGTATAAAATACAATAGGATAGATATGGTCCATAAGAGCAACACTTCCTTCAAAACGTGAGCTCCACTATATATCTTTTCGTAACTGTTCCACAAAGATGAATGCCGCTATAACAACTTCTACGTTAAGAAATATTTTTGCAAAACCTGTTATCATCCATTTATCTACACCTGTAAGCTACAACGCTACGTTGATGAATTTTGCAAATATTTATTTTTCCATTATTCCGCACGTACCTTTCAAAAACAAGACTCCATCACAGCTTCTTCATAAGGAGCGGCAGCAGTAACCGACAACGCCGACGTATAAGCCCGGAACAGCTCCGGGGCCCGCTCTGATCCGTCGCTCTTCCCATTTAAACGGTTCGTTGTTACTTTAACTAATGTTATTATCTCGGTTAATGGAATTTGATCCAGTCGTCGGCCGTGTCGTCGCCGACGGGCCCGTCTTTGTCTAGCAGTCCTTGTCGTCGTCGTGTGGTCGCTATTTTGCATTTCAGAGTGTCACACGTCGCGTCGGTCGGTCTCAGGAATAATTTCGCCGTCAACAAGTTGATTTTAAATCGTCACTTAGCGTTGAACGTTATTCGCGGATTTCGCATAATTATCGGGTAATTTTGTGAAATATTTCAAGTAATATGCGATATGTAAATGGTGTGGGAAGTAGGTAGAATATTTCATAATTGTTTACTTCAATGTTGTTTCGTTAAAATATATGTTATGTGCGGGTGTAGCCCAAAACGCCTTCCTAAAAGTTATAAGTCTCTCTTTTAGATATAAGTAGCGTTATTTTTGCAAGAAATCTCAGTTAATCTCAGCTCATTAGAGAGTTTTAGCGTGTTGAATCTCTCTAGTGAGCTGAGATTAACTGAGATTTCTTGCAAAAAGAATTGATACTTTAATCGATACTAGGGATGCCTTTTATATTTCGGGAATAAGCGTTCCAGGTGCTGCCACCTGACGACTGACGCCTGTATCGTAAAATTCTGGCCTTTTTGACAGTATATTTACTCAGAACGTTTCGACGTACAAGCGATATTTGTGTTACTTACAGTGGCTTAAAAAATCATCTTGGCCAAAAAATGGAATTAACGTTTTTACAATTTTTTCCGATTTTCAAGGTGGATTATCTCAACAACAGTGCATCGGCATTTGGCGATGAAGCACCATCAAAAACTAGTGTATATCGGTGATACGCCGAATTCAATCGTGGCCGTGCTTCACTCACTGACGAATTTCGTGAAGGCCGTCCAAAATTAGTTGTTGTTCCGAAAAATATTGATGCTGTGCGTGAACTGATATCGCAAGATCGGCATGTGACGAATCGTGAGATTGAGGTATCCTTGGGTATTAGTGGGACCAGCATACAATCAATATTGCATCAACATTTGATCGTCAAAAAGATTCGTTCGCGTTGGATTCCACATGATTTGACAATCGGTCAAGAAGGTTGGTGTGGATTGGTCAAAAACGAGATGCTCCAAAAATACGATCACGGTACTTCAAAACATGTCTATGACATCGTAACAGGTGACGAATCATGGATCTATGCCTATGAGCCCGAAAGGAAACAGTAGTCGACTGTATGGATCTTTCAAGATGAGTCGAATCCAACAAAAGTTCCTCGCGCACGAAGCACTTCGAAGCAAATGGTCGCCTGTTTCTTCGGAAAAACCATGTGACAACTGTATCATTGATGCAACGTCGGACGGTCAATTCTGAATGCTACACAACCATTTGTTTGTCAGAAGTATTCGGAGAAATAAGGGAAACCAACCGCTGAAGATGGATCACTCTCAACCACGACAATGCGAGCTCTCACACATCAGCTCAAACAACAGAGCTTTTGGCAACTGAAAAAGTTGATGGGTCATCCGCCTTACAGCCCTGATTTGGCACCCAATGACTTCCTTTTGTTTCCGCACATCAAACAAAAATTACGTCCCCAACGTTTTTTCGACGGCTGAGGAAGATGTTGATGCTTTCAAAATGCATATTTTGGAGATACCAAAATCGGAGTGGACAAAGTGCTTTGAAAACTGGTTTAAGCGCATGCAAAAGTGTATATTGATCTTTATGGAGAATATTTTGAAAAACATTAAAGGCATGTACTATGATTAATTTTAGTTTCTATTCTCTATTCCCGAAATATAAAAGGTATCCACATGATTGTTCTTCCAGCAAAACAAGTAATTTCTCCCAAAAAAAAAGACGCGTATAGATTTGACCATTAAGAATTGGAGACCCAAAAAACAGATCAATCAGATAATTTCCGATTCTTTCTGATCAAACATTTAAAGGCAAACGTCGTGTTGGCTTAATTACATGTGGATTATCTGCTGGCCGTTGATGAATGTTGTGAGAATTAATTATGAGATCTCGTCTGAATTTTGCTTCATCTGTAAATAGCAGTATTGAAAGTTGGCGCCAATGCATTATTGTAAAAACTAACAACAAAACTGTATTTGATAATGATGATCATTTACATTTAGAGCATGTACTTCTGGTATGGCTTAAATTGTTGTTCATGCATAATTTCCTAAACAGTTTATGTGAGACATTTAATTCGGTTGATATTTTTCTTATACTAGCACTACCATGAGTATCTGGCGTAACAGTCGCAGGTGAAATAATAATCGACGGTCATGAGTGTGAACTGATGGCTCATGGCTCACGGTGTTTGGGTGAGGCTTGGATTATTATTTTATCCTGGAAATCAACTGCTTTTTTTCTGGAGATAAGCAACCAGATTTTTTTAGATGAGTAACCTTCCCTGGACATTGGCGATTAGGAAATGTTGCCCTAGAGAGTCATTGAGCTTCTCGTGAGTCTCCTTTTGCGGTTTATTTGTTTTGAACCATAAACTTAACATAACTTTTTAGAAAACCCCACAACAAAAAAATCTGTAACGGCAAAGTCTGGTGACCATATATAAAGCGCAGTTTAAATCGACATTGCAAGAAATTAAGAGATTAGGAAATGTCTCTCGTAAAGTTTCCATTGAAATTCAAGAAATGTGGCTGGTTGGTTCATCTTGCTGATTGATTTCTCTTTTCTTCGATTTGCGGCAAGAAAAGTGTTTGAAACATTCGCAAATAACTATCTGGCGTTACTTCGTTTGCTGTGATCCGTTAATTTTTGAATTTTTACACGGATGAAACAATATTTCCTTAAGCATTCGTCGCATGGTTTCTGATGAATTTAAGCAGTCGCCTTCAAACCAATAGATCTTTTATTAGGGGTATGAGTAATTGCCTGACGAACCATTTCTTTATTCTGACGATTACAGATAGACCTGAGCCTTACTATTCAAAAATATTCTGAAATTTTCGAACTTCGAGTAAAATGGTAGAACGCGTAGAGGCATTGCGGATATTAAAATTTCTTCGAAAAGCACATTGCACTTGAATAAAGGATTTAATGTTTGTTGACTTCAACAATTTTTTCAATAGAGAATCTTCTTGTGAAGCGAATCAAGTTTCTATTTTCATTAATTCTTTTAATAACTGCAAAGCCAAACTCTTTAAAACAATACAATTAAAAGCAGTAGGTTTGGAATATATATTTTTGAATTCAAAAATAAATTGTATATTCCTTTTTCATGTCAAATTTGCAAAAAAGGACACTTAATACGCAACTATATGCATGTATCTAAGTAAAGCAAACAGTAAGTATTGTGGATACAGTTTGCTGAAAAATGTAACGAATTGATTAGAGAATCAACATCTAATAATTATTATAAATGCTCAATTGAAATAAACCTTAAAGCTTTTTTAGCAGCAGCAAGAACGTAAAGGCTTTATGTTACTATTTTATGTATATTTACTAAATGAATTGAAATCGTCAGATGTATTGAAAGCAAATTAGAAAATATTGGAAGATAATAATCTAAGCATTTCCTTCTTAGCTGTTCACAATATTGAGTAAATACTCAAAACAATTTGGGCAATGTTCAGTAACTAGACGACCTCTGTTTGATACCGCGATATATTCAATTTAGCACAACTTGCAAATATAACAAACAAAAATAATTCCCAAAACAATATCTACTAAAAAACCGGTTAAATTAAGAGATTTTGCAAACACACAAACTAGTAAATGAGACGCTAACTTTAATATTCCAGACAAAACGTTAAATTGAGCTAAGAAATTTAGGAACATATTAGCAAAAGATGCAAAAAATATATTTCATGTGAACCATGATCTACATAATAAAAAATATATAATTCGAAACTAATTCGAAGAGAAACGTAAGGCCATTACGAGAACCATAGCAAAATAATAGCTACCAAATAATAGTTATAAACCGCAAATAGTTAAATTTAATAGCTTTCAATTTTAAATGCGTGCTCCCATACTTATGCCATATATGAGCAGACAGGTAAAATGAGAAGCAATACACTACTGTTGTACAAAGACATTCTTTCGGCAAGTGACGTCGAAGATTCCTGTTAGGTAGCTTTTAGATTAACCTAACGATTGCCGGCGGTATCAGATTTTAGGTATCAAATATCATACCTGGAATTTAATCGAAACTAGATGCTACTGTTGTCGTTAAAATAACTGAATTCCTCTTTCGGTTGGTTGATGGAAACAAAGTCTCAGCCTTAAATTTCAACTTGAAATTCATACGGAAGGTACAAAAAATAAAAATAAATTTAAAAATATGCAGACGTACATAAATTATTACTTAATTTTAGATGAGTTTAAATGGGACAATTTAACACCAATACATTACTAATACAAAAATAGTAATGTATTGGTTGCTATCATATTGAATGAATATAAGGAAAAACAAAAGAAATATTTCTTATTTAACAAACTATATGGACACACATTTTAAGTTGGTTAATGCTTACTTTATTTTCGAAATATATTTCCATTCTCTTCTTAAATCAAGCATCATAGAGTTGGTTAAATTATAGGCTTATATATTCGGATTCAGTTTTTCATTTAAAAAAAAACAGAAGTAAAAAGTGTGTAAGGGAGTTATTGTCATTGGAAGCTTTTTAAACAGCTGGGAGATAGTCAATATCTCTTAATTATGTCTTTAATAATTTGCAAAATGTTTTCTTATCCCGTTTTAGTTTTTATAGATAAGGTAAGTACTCTATTGTTTTTTAATTTTGTATGTATATATTTGCAAATGTCGATTTCTTAGATTTAAGATTAAATATTTGTTTCCAAATCACAATTGCATTCACATTTGTGTTGTTATGATACGTCTATTTTGGGTATAGGCACAAAAAAATTTAAAACTTCAATATAAAAACAAGTAGATAATTAAATTCCTTATTATGCATAAATTTATTATTCTATGGATGGTTTATATTAAATACAATAAACAAAAGTATACTTACGTTTGAAGTACTGGTTTCAAAATCGTTTGAGGTAAACAATTATAGAACTTCACTTTACATTCTTTTCGTGTCAATTACTGTTTTCAAAAAAAGTCCCACCAAATCTTCAATAATATAGTTGCTTATCAGTAGTCACTTCTATCCAAATTCGAAAAATAAAACGACCAAATGAAAACAATTTTTAACCGAAATAACTGCGATCGCGAAACACCGAAAATTAAATAAACTTATTAAGGACCAACCGAAGCAAGGATAACTCAATAAGGATCTATCGATTGTGAGGAATCAATTGGCGAAATAAAACGTTTTTCCTCCTTTCCCTTCTACTCCTCCGCCTCCTATTCGGATTCAATTAATTTCGATTCGGATTTAGTGCTTAATCGGATGTTAGCGAAGTTCGGACGGTCAAGAGAGCGCACAGCACACGTTCCAAAACCGTGCGTACACGGCGACGACCGTGTTCAGAAACACACTTCAGCGTTAGATGCAATGGAGTGCAGAGTGTGTTCCTCCGTTTAGTCCGCGAGACCAACTGATAACGTACTACATCTATCATGTTTACCTTGTGAGGTGTGTCGGGACGTCAACTATTCCCGACGGTAATCCAATAGCCGTTCGGCGAGCCGGGAGCCAGCACCAATCCCGTGACGGAGAGGGTTGGTCCGTCGCATCGATTTCCCTTCAGGGTAATTGCTTGCCGGGCCGGAAGGCGTTTTGGCCGCGTAGAGGGCGCCACTTGCGCCGCGAACGGTACAAATGCGCGCGTCGCTCGCTCGAGGGTGTTGCGATCGCCCTAGTCGAGGACCGAAGGGCGCCATTCGGATGGGGACGCGTTCGGATACCGCCAAGCATTCCTCGCAACCTGATACGGATGTTTACTAGAAAAGGAGGACGCCCCGCTACATCTAATTGACGAGGTTTTCGTAAAAACCGCATATGTCCAAAAATGACTTTTTTGGGTAAAGCAATAAATGTTGTTAAGTAGTTTGTGTGTT
>JARFOC010000923.1:652358-678986 GCA_031763485.1 Osmoderma eremita | reverse complement strand
CAACAAGGTGGTAAGGGGTATTTTTTTAACTTAAATTTATTTTAAGCCACCGTATCCTATACCTAACCTACATCAAACCTTTGAATAAAATATTTATCCTATTATTATTGCCAAACCATTGAATAAAATATTTAAATCTTTGGAGACTGTATCCGAAGCTTTGGAAAGTCGCCAAAATTTGCCCAGTTTTCAAGAAGGCTGACAAAAGCAATATTAATAACTACGGGTTTATAGTTATTATCTCAACGTTTACTAAGGTGTTCCAATCTGTTGTTCATACGCTACTATTATACTGCTATCAGCCATTTATTTTACCTCATCAGCAACGGTTCACTACTAAACGTTCAACCATAAGTAACCTATGCACTATAATGCAAGAAACAGCTGAAGCTTTGCAAGCTTTGTAATATACACCGACTCCAAGCGTCTGATCTCATTAACTCACATCTAGATGCATCGTAGCAGACAAAACAAGAAGTAAATTTTTACCAAGTCGAAAGAATCATTAACATATTTTTAAATTCCCAGAGATATGGAATTAATGCCGCCGACGGAGTTCAGGGAATCCCCCTAAATTTTCGGACAGGGCAATAAATATCACAATAAAGTTTTTCAGCGGTCCCGTTCTTTATACGCGGCCATATATCTCGCCGAATATTCAGTATCTCGCTCTTATTTTCAATTTAATTCCGTATTCTTTCGCGGGAAGTTGGCGGGCCCCGAGTTGGAAGCGTTCCAAGATATACGACGTACCCTCAACCCCACTCCGGTGACCGGAGTCGGGTTTAATATCAGCGGTGGAAGGTAATATTTTGTGGCCGCTCCTCTATAAAGTTGCGTCGTAAATTTTAGAGATTCCGCGGAGAATTTTGAGCGCTTCTCCTTTCCGGTATTTTATCCGCATATATCGGACGTTTTCCGTTCAACGTAAACCAGGGGAAGTAACTGCTGGTTTAAGAATTCTTTGAAAAGTAGTATCAACAGATTTCGTGCTACAGATTCATGTTAATACCCCAATAGAACAAATTCATAATATGGATATGCTTTACATTTGCAAACGCATTATTTTGCTTGCCAATAAATCGCTTCTACAGCTTTTGTTCCATGCTAAGTCGACATAAGCTAGCAAGCTAAACTTAACACAAGATAATTCTAGCAACATAACTAAATATGATTGCTGAAATAATAAACTAAACACATCTGTTCAGCACTTAGTTGATTTGTGTAATGATATATTATTCATAATCTACGATACATGTTTAAAACAAAAACGAACTTGATTTTTCAATATAATTGTCAGATTCGAAATAGACTTGTCACAGTTGACAGCAAATATATTTAATTTACAAATATTCCACGATTTTCATTATTACTCGGTCCGTTAAACATAAAACAAACTATACAACGGGATCAAGCAATTCAGATACCAACCAACATCTTTCGATGCGCCAGTAATATGATTTATTTTGTTTCCACATGAGCTTTTAACAATATACCACTATTCGAGATATATATAATCAGTTTCCCTTGTACCTTTTTAGGTGTCGGGATCATCAATTGTTCACTTTTAGTCATAAACAAATTTATTCCACAGTTTTTTATTTAAGGCGATTGTTCTAGCTTCTTTCCAGGATTTTCCTTTGCTGTCCAGAATTTTTCCTACTGTTGTTTCCCATGTCCCTTTCGGTCTTCCTCGTCTCCTTTTGGTTTGTATTTGTGCTTCCCAAGTTTTCTTTACTGGTCTGTTACTATCCATCCTTTGTACATGTCCCCACCAGCTCAGTTGTCTCTGCTCGATAAACGTCAATATAGGTTTTATTTATAGATCGCTTCTCACTTCCTCGTTCGTAATTCTATCCAGCTTTGTAATTCCCTTCACACGTCTCAAGAACTTCATTTCTGCTACTTGTATTTTATTTTTTTGTTGTCTTGTGAGTGTCCATGTTTCACATCCGTAAGTTAGTATAGGCCTACAGACAGTTTTATAAACATTCATTTTTGTTTTACGTGAAATCTGTTTCTTGCATAAAAAAGTTTTATTCATAGCATAGTACAATTTGATTGCTTTCTCTACTCTTTTACTAATTTCGATATCTATCGCTCCAGTGTATTCTATTGTTACTCCGAGATAATTGAAATTGTCTCCTTCTACTGTCTCTTCCCCTACTGTAATATTTACGTCTTGATGTTCTTCACAGATAGCCATGATTTTGATTTTGTCGGTGTTTATTATCATTCCAAATCGTTCTAGGTATTCTTTCCATACTTTGATATCATTTTGTAAATTTTTGACATTGGCCGCCACGTTTAGGTACTACATCATCGGCAAAAGCGCACTCCGATATTTGGACTCTCTCTAGATATTTGTAACCCACATTCAGACCTCTCATTGTCAAATTACTTTTCTATATTATTTCGTCCATTAGTATGGTGAAAAGCAAAGGACTCATACTCCCTCACTGTCGAAGACCTTTCTGTGTTGTGAACGGTTCAGATTTTTTATATCCACTGATAACATATTGGACTGTGTTGGCATATAGGCTTTTATCACTTTAATAAGTTTTTCGTTAATTCCTGGTTGCTCTAGGATTTTCCACATTTTCTCTCGTGGTACTCTGTCAAAAGCTTTTTCTAAATCTATAAAAGCGAAGTATACTCTTTCTTGTTTGAGTAGCGTTTTTTCTATAATTTGTTTAAAGGTAAATTGTGATCCTGGGCACTGCTTCCTTATCGGCGTTATCATTCCTATCTCCCAATCCTTGGGTATTACCTCTCTTGACCATGCTTTATTAAAAATTAGTAATAGTAGGTGTGATGTCGTTATGCCCATGCTTTGGACCATTTCTGTGGTGATTTTATCTTGTCCTGGGGCTTTACCATTTTTCAATTTCTTTATTGCCTGTGATAATTCTTCCATTGTTACTGCTCCCGCAATTTCCTCAGTCCTCCTGCTGCTAGTTGCTTCCCTTTCTGTTCTCTCCGTTATGTTGGCATTGTTTATATTCGCAATAGTTCTCCAAGATATTCTTTCCATCTATTCATTATAGTGTTTCCTTCAGTTAGTATATTTCCATATCTATCTTTAATTTGTATTGATCGTTCCGTTTTCCCTTCTCGGAGGTTTTTCAGTATCTTATAGAACAATTTCTGATTACCTTTACTGCCTTTTTCCAACTTTTCCCCAAATTGTTCCCAGGAGTTTTGTTTTTCTTTCAATACCAACTGTTTTGCTAGTTTTCTTTGACATTTATACAACTATTCGAGATAAAAATTTTAAAAACAACAAATCCGGGACATGAATTGATCAGTGATCAACTTAAAAACAAAAGTAATTTGTGACATAATTCTTCGATTATATACGGAAAAGAGATCACTGGTATTTGTCCATTATCTTATTCGCAAACAATTACAGCAGGTAGTTTGCTTAGAAAAAATAGTAAACACTAGATCTTCGTATGAGTCACAAAAGATTTGCCAAATGACATATGACATATTACAGTAGAGGCGCACAATGTCAGTTCCGATCGAAATATCGTACTCCAATTTTGAAGTACGAGCGGTTTGCATGCAAGTAATGAAACACCTACCGAAATTCATAAAAAAAGATACTGAAAACTTACGGAGAAGGCGCAATGAGTCGAAAACAAGTTAGTGTTTGATATATACAGTTCAAATGGACGCACAGCTCTGAACTATGATCCCGAAGGTGTGCGAAAAAAACCATCAACAACGAAAACGGATGAGAATCCAGACCTGCCTCCTTCTGATTTTCATTTGTTTGGACCGTTGAAAGCTCAGTTGTCGGGTAAAAGGTTTGAGGACGACGACAAAGTTCAAGAGGAAGTACGGCAGTATTTTACAAATTTGGACCGCACCTCTTTCGAAGAGGGTTTACAGAAGCTGGGATAAGTGCCTTAACAATGGCGCGATTATGTTGAAAAGTAGCTATGTGTATGTTTGATTTCTATAAATACAGTAGTCTGTAATTCACAAATGTATCTTAGTAACCGGACATACCTCGTACTTTGAAAAACTAAAGATATGTTTACTAAGCCATAATTAAACTATGTTTTGCCAGAATGAAGGGAATTTATATTCTAATTTATAATATGTAGTTAAGAATTTCGACGATTAAATCTAAACAACTAGTTTTTTACTATATTTTTTTTACTATTTCAACTCGATAATTCTAGAACTCCGAACTCTTAGAATTTCAAATTCACCTTTCTAACTTGCTGAATCGCAAATTCAAGTTCTTGAATCTTTAATAAAGCACATATCTGTCATGTCTTTATACTTCCCCGCAGCACATTTCAAATTTATTTATTTACTCTTTACCCCTAATCGAATATTAATCCTTTTGTTGTGTTACACACAATACCACTTACTTGCATTTATTGCAAGGTAAAATTTATTCATATTTAATTCCCCCAGTCTGGGACGCCTAAATATTAAAAACGCTCATATTTCTTCCTTAGGCCTCTCGCGGTGCAGCGCGCACAATGACACGACCCGAATCGAAACGGAAAAAAGTGTACGTTGGAATATTATTAGTTTTAACTAATGAGCGAAAACTCACCTATGGGTTCCGTAATGTAGTGTTTGTGTTCATGTTCACTTCTGCTACTCTGCACCCGACACAATGATTGTTTAATCGATTCCAATACAGTCGGCTTGCTCTAAAAGAACGTCGCTACTGTCCCTCGCCGTCCTGAAAGCGCTTTCAACGATCAAAACGTCCGGGGAATCCCCTTCTGTGCCTCGCCGGTAACACAGTCGTCGAAAATAGAGACCGTCGTGCACTCGGCTCTGTACTTGTGGATAAGATTTGTGTATGTGTGCGTATCGATAGGAAAGTGTGGCCGAGACCATTTGTCAATTGTAACAGCGTGTGTAAATATTTCCACGTATGCATTGCTTAAGAAGAAATTGTATTCAGCTATTATTGTAGACTATCTAAGCAGAAACTGGTAAATGACAAAATATTTTCTGGTTTCAAGTGGTTACCGTTAAAAAGAGGGAACGTAAGTGTTTCGCATTATAGTTCTACACCGAAATACAGGAGAGGGATACTTCACGAATAAAAATACCTACATTGCTCCCATATTAAGTTAAGCTTATTATTATAGTAATTATTAAATATTAGTCATTAAAGATACATTTTTTTTATGATAATAATACTCATCCATGCCTCTCTCCAACAGCGTAAGCTGAGTTATTATTATCATGTCTGTGCCCCTGGAACGACTTAAGATCTCGGCCCTCAGCATCTGCCAAAGAGTGAATAAAACCAACTATTAGCTATTTTAATACATATAACAACAGGCTCAATATCTTGGGCAATTACAGAATATACATAGACAAATAAAATATTACTAAATAGTAACTTTTTTATGTATTTTTATGTATAATCATGTTCCCTACCTTAAGTGCCCGGATTGTTTCTTTACATTTACCTCACAGCTTCTTATTTTGTGCCATGCATTTCGCCTGCGTCCATGATTTTCCGTTTTTTTCTAGAATTTTTGCTATTATGTTGTTGCATGTTTCTTTCGGTCTCCTCTCTTTATTCTTATCCGGATTCTTGCCTCCCATATTTTCTTTACTGGTCTTCCGTTATCCACTCGTTGCAAATGTCCCGTTGCCTACGCTTTATAAATTCTTAGACTGACTCAAGAGCTAGATCTTTATCTTATATCCTCATTTCGAACGTTGTCGTTTCTCGTTAATCCTTTTATTCTTCTTAAGTATTTCATCTCTGCCTCCTGTATCTTGCTCCTTTGCCCTGCTGTCAATGTCCATGATTCGCATGTATGGTAAACATCTGATCATCTGAGTATGCACATGAACTTGGTGGACGGACAGCTCCATTCCAACGCCCTTTGTATAAGTATTATCTGTTGGCCGTCTCTTCCACTTGGCCATCCCACCGGACTTTAGTCTATTTATCTTCATAAAAGAATTGAATTTACATACCAGAAAGTGGCACACGCAAAACCTCCAATTTTATTTGTATATCTAGACACCGTTTCTAACCAGTGTTTTGTGTAAATCACTAAAATCGTAAACCTCATTCTCCAGAATATGGATTCACTTGGACTTTCCATACTTTGTCAAACTTCGACTAAACATTACTTGCAATTACAAAAATTATATTTTATTACATTTACAGTTTATTTACTATTACAGAAAAGTAATAATCTTCAAAATCTTCTCAAAGTCACAACCCTAATTTGAAAGAAAACGAATAGAGCTATAAAATATTTTAAGCCTGACTTGAAAATACTTTTGGCCAACAGTGTATCTTCAAGTTTTTCCCCTTCAAAATACCACCGTAGACATCTTCGGAGACTTTATGTCCACGCACCGGAAATAATTTTTAATTTCTATTTGTGAAAACAGACGGTGGAGGTATGTTAAGAATTTATATTCGCGAAACGTTCGGCTGCGAGAGCTCCATCGCCCGTCCTTTCACTGGGCCGGCGGTAGACCCCGCTTCTCGTTGATGTTCCTATACCGAAAACTCCTTCTCCGCCGCTTATTGTAGATTTGAGAGACGCGCACCGATGATCGCTGTTCCAGAAGATGACTCCGACGTGAAGGAGCGGCGTACGGGATTCCCATAAACTGAAAACTTTTATACCGATCGCGGGCACAGCGCCGCCACTGCCGCCATCCGCGATTGCTCCCCCGATTTTTTGTTTCATCTCGTTTTTGTTCTTTTCGGTTTGTTGCCATACTTCTATTGCCGCTATTTCGCCTTACCCGCTTGCTCGTCTTGTAACCCACGAAAATCCAGAAAGTTAGCCGGTCATATTGAAAATTTATTTCTTTTTTACTACGTAGTAAAACTATCCGGTTAATATTAAACTGTAAGAGTAACTTCTTTTATACAGATAAAAAGTTATTATTAAAATCATAAATTGTAATAAAACTGAGATGTTTTTTGTCAGTATAAAAACAATTGCAAATCCGGTTTTTAATACTTCTTCTAATCTGGCAATAGATCAGAGGAATGTCCTGTCATAGCCTTGGCACCATTGGTGCTTATAATAGTAATATATTTATCCAAAGACCTTGGGTACAACAAAGTGATCGAAGTACAGCTGGTACAAGAGAAGTTGCAATTGTGTAGTATGATAGACTACATTAAATTAAAATAATCTAAGAGATTAAACTAATTAAAGGTAGTCGTTTGAATTAGAAGAAAAGGAAAATTACATTCCATTAACGTGAGTAACTTAAGTATTGCCTTCTCGGGGGCAGGTTCCAGGTAAGGCCCACGAATATTTGCAGGCAAATGAATTTTCAACATGCAAAGGCGACAACAGCAATCCTTGCAAGAAGACTCCGCGAGGAGCAAACCATTGTGGCCTTCGTACAGGAACTTTGGCTATCCAACTCGGGCAGAATAAGTGGAGGAAGGAGTTTGTGGTAGAGTTTTGGCACTGGGCGAAAAGCCCAAAGTCTGCTTAATCGTTAGGAACAACAAAATAAGAACGGACGAGGGAGGGATGATCATGTTTTTTTTTAATACCTATTTTTATAATTTTATACTTACAGTAGCGTATTCTATTAATTGAAAATCAATTCTTAAAAATAAAAAAATACAACTTGTTCAATACATACATTTAAATACATTTTACAAATTAATGTGTTGGTTCAAATTATAGTATACACATCATATAAATGATATAAACTGGACACAGTTAGAAATATCTGTTGATTCGTCCATCTACCTACACTTCTTGATATTGTGAAAAACTTGCGGTCGAATATCTTCTGCGTGTCACTTATTTTCCGTATTATTTTCAGCGAATAAAATTAAGTACCGTAGATCGGGGCGAAATTGACTATATATTTACTTTGTAAGTACTTCATATTCCTACATCTTTTTCAAATTACATGGCTGGTTGAATATAACCGTTTGAATTTTATAAGTTGGCTAGCCTGATACATTTTGCATATGGCGTTAAGTAAACCAGCTGACTGTGCCTGCTATCCTTTTTGAAAAAATATTTAGTAAATGTATACGAATAAGTGTTTTTATGACATGTAAATAACTTCACCTATTGGAAGATAAGAGATCATTGTTCTGATTTTCTAATTATATCATAAACAGTATATATTTCATGTGTATTAGGTTATATACTTATTTTATGTGTGTTCATTTATATTTGCCTGCCAGAGTGTTTTTTGTGTAAAGGGGTGTCTTTGATCGGTAGGGTGGGGCTGCTTTGATAGGTAATCAAAGAAACCTCAATTGTTATTTACTCGACATTTAGTTTAAAATGTCGTGCAATTAACTTTTTTTTTTCGCTTCAGTGTTTACTCTTGTCTGAACATAGTGCGACAATACAAACGTACAGCAGGTATTCGGGAGTACAAGAATTATACTGATACGATTCTTAACGAAGCTGTTTCAGAAATTGTGGAGAGAGGATTAACCATCCTTGGCGCAAGCAAAAAATATAATATAGCTTACTGAACTTTATTCAATAAATACCATGGCCAGCATGGCCGAATGCCTGGTGGTCAAACTATATTTTCGGAACAAGAAGAACAATCACTTTAGAATCGACTGCTAAGTGCGTGGACTGGGGATTTCCACTAACTTTGTTGGATCTTCGTATGCTAGCTAAATATTATTTGGACAGTAAAGGACGATCTGTAAGACAATTTCAGAATAATCTACCAGGTGTCGATTGGGCAAGGAGTATGTTGAGCAGACATAAACATTAATTCTCACAGAGAGTTGCTACAAATATCAAAAGAGCTCTCGCTTTAGACAGTGGAGAAACATTGACAACTTACTTTGGAATCTTTGAAGATACAGTAAAAGATGTACCAGCCTGCAATTTATTTAATTACGACGAAACAAATATGTCGGATGATCCCCGGAGAAGCAAAGGTATCTATAGTAGAGGGGTTATATATCCTGATAAGATTATGAATCACTCAAAGAATGCGACCACTGTAATGGTTTGTGGAGCTGCAGGTGGAACCTTATTGCCACCATATATCATTTATAAGAGCCTGCACCTCTACGATACCTGGAAAGAGAATGGGCCTGTTGGATATCCTTGTTGCGTAAAACTGTGTTGCAGTCGTGGAACGTTATATAATCGGACATCGATTGGATGGATCGATGCACTAATCTTTTAGGACTGGTTTAAAAATTTCTTTCTACCACACGCTAACGACTACCAGAGCGCAAAGTCTTAATTGGTGATAACTTGAAATCGCACATAGATGAAGAAGTTTTAAACTTGTGTAGGAATAATGAGATAAGTATCGTATGCCTGGTACCTAATTCTACTCATTTGTGCCAGCCACTATATGTGGCTTTTTTCCGACTAATGAAAGGAACATGGCGTAAGATTCTTTCAGATTGGAAATTGCAAAATTTATGTTTAACAAGCGTACCAAAAGCAACATTTCCACGTCTTCTTAGGACAGATCTTGGGGCTTTGATAGAATACAAACTCACAGGCAATCTCACGGCAATTTGTTGCCAAGAGATGTTGAGAACTCCGGAATAAAACGAAACCTCATTAATAGTTTCTATGCTACAGGTATATATCCGCTCAACAAAGAGCAAGTATTGAAAAAACTCCCAATTAAAAAGCCTAACAATGTGACCAACGAGGTAGAATGTGCATTAACCAATTTTCTTAAGGAGCAACGAGTTGGTTCTAATGCCACATCACAACAGCGAAACAAAAGGAAACGTCTTAATATAAAACCGGACAAAAGTATCGCAGCGGTGGAGCGAACAGAGAATACAGAAAGTGAGCAAGCAAATGTTGGAAGTTGAATCAAGACGAGAGAGCGGTACGTTTATTCCACAACAGACTGAGATAATTGATCCCAAAGTTGGTGATTCCTTATTACCCAAATTTAGTTCTGCTCGAGGTAAGAAAACATATAAATACGTATGTCTAATAGAGGAAGTTTCTCGGGAAATAGTGGTAAATGGACTGAAATCTTTTCAAAATAAAACAAGTTTAAAATAAACGAATCAGACATATCAGCAATTATCAAAAGTGACATTATCGAAGTCTTGCCTCAGCCAAAATTGACCGAAGATAAAAACGACACTATAATTTACACATTTCTACAAAATATCAAGGTTTTAGAAGCTTAGAATAAAATCATTATTGTGTTCCCTTTTTTGCTTATTTGATATACTACGTGCATCAATTTAAAACTGTTGTTCTGTTATTATAGGAATATATTTTTTAAATAAATGAGGAATTTGTTACACACAGGCTTTGATTATTTTTCACTCAGCGTTTCTCTTTCGATAATGCAACTGATCAAAGTCGCCCTGTTGTGTTTGAATTAAAATACCATGCGAAATATTAGTTATAGTGATTTTTTTTCTTGTTACTGCATCATAGAATGGGAATACTTTAGAAAGCAGTTTAAAAAACGGGTATGATCAAAGTAGCCCCACTTCAAGTATAACATTGATCATGCACTTTTTTTGCATGTTTCTAGTGTGTTAGCCTTAGTTTGATAAGGAAATAAAACCGATTTTTTGGTATTTTTTATAGTATTTACAGATAAATACACCTAAAGATATTTGCATCCAAAGTTTAATTTAGATCAATATCGCCCCAATCTACGGTATCGTAAAAGAAGGACAAATAATGTTCAGACTAATATTGGTAGACATACATCACCCTAACAGTCCTTAGAAACAAAAATATCAGCATCCTAAGAGCCCATTCAAATCAACGATTCGAACTTCCCATATTTTGACACTTTTATGGTGCCGGCTTGAAAATTGGACAATACCCCTAAAATAAAATGCGAGAGCAGTTTACCGTCGCTTGAACAATAAGTGTATTCTAAATGCACTAAGGTGCACAATTAAAAATTCTATACCTTAACACAAAACTTCAATAAATACGGGGGTTGGAAATTGTGGGGAAACGTCGAAAAAGTCAAATCGCCCTCTCCCTATTTCCTTTTAACTGCATCGACGCTCATTCGCATAAGAATCGAGACGACGCGGGAATTAAGAATCCGAGCTTTCTTCTACGAGGAAAATCGCGTACCCAGGAACCAAGACGATGCCAGCGGGTGCTGCGAACAATGTATTCCAATAAAAAATGGGGCGGACGTTAAATGATCGACACACATAAGGTACGTAGGTATGCGGAGTCGCGTCCGACTAGAGGGCCGAGATGAAAGAGAAGTCAATCGCGTCGATAATGAAATGTATGCAAGGTGGAGCGGAATTCCTAATTCTTTCTCAACAGCGGGATAAGGGGCGTACCGGTAACGCGACGGGAAGTCGCTGATTAAGGCCTCCGTTACAATAATTGCATATTTGGTTCACACGGAACTGCCGGTTACTCCCAGCGCTTTCTGCGCGTCTTTAGTGCTAAAGTTTTGGGGTGCGCCGCTATTCACCAGAGATATTATTAAGTCTATGGACCCGTTTATTAAACACACACGTTACTTTCCATTCAACGGAATCCGGTTTCGTCCCCGGCTTTAAACGGAAGCTATTGTAGAATTAGTGGGATAATTATTTTTGATTAAATTCTATCTGCAATATGCGATGACAATTTTATAAATTTATTTGTATATTTTAATACCAGAAATGCACCATTAAATCAAATGCATAAGGCTGCCCATTTTCTATCTCCGTATATGGGTAACTTTCTTAATATTAAAGACACAGAATCGGTTAAATGAACTAAGTTGCTCAGAAAATGCGAGATTTCAAGCGAATGCGCAGTTTCCACAGAGAAAGCTCGCCTAATTCTTAGACAAAATAAATGCAAGCCATTTAAATGCAGCATTAGTCAGACGTTGTATGCCCAAGACCATAAAAGCAGATAGATGGTTCTTGGGAGAAACACATAATAATCCGCAGTTCTTTAGTACAATTTTATTTACTGGTGAAACGAAATTTACAAATAATATCATATTTAATCCAAACATAACTTATAACATTAACTTATTGCCCCAATAACAGTAATCTTTAAATGTTGTTAGGTTTATTCATGTATACTTGATTATTTTACGGCACCCCATAAGAAAAAAGTCTAGAGGTGTAACGTCTGGAGATCTTGCTGGCCAGAGAATTGCATAGATAATTACACACAGTTCGGCAATTACGAGGTTCGTGCTGGAAGTATTTTAAATTTTACATCAAATTTAGTGGTATTTCATCTAGCATGTCTTCCAATGCATTACGCAAAAAATGTTAATATCCTTCACGATTTAAGTTATTTTCATAAAAATATGACCCCGATATTTTTATATCAAAAATGCCGCTCCACACATTTACGGAGAACACATATTTTGAGAGTAACAAATATTGTTTGGACTAAATATGCCATTATTTGTAAATTTCGTTTCATCGGTAAATAAAATTGTACTAGAAATCTGCGGATTATTATGTGTTTCTCTCAAGAACCATCTAGCAAATAATAATCTTCTTTCATGGTCTCGAGCATACAACGTCTGACTAATGCAACATTTAAATGGCTTGTATTTATTTTGTTTAAGAATTAGGCGAGCTTTTTCTGTGGGAACTGCGCATTCACTTGAAATCTCGCGATGTGGATGTTTTTGGTTGGTAATTTACATACGCTAAAACCGTTTCCTCGTCTTCCGGTTTAAATTTCTTTTCTGCAGTACACGGTTTACTAAGGGCTCCGTATTTAATTAAATTATTTTCCAGCTTAGAAAATCATCTGCCTCCTTTCCATGTAGCGTTGGTGGACTTATTTGATACTCATCCAACTTACTCGGCCTTTATTTTTTGACAACCACATGTGTTTGTTTGCCGTATTTGTTAGTCAAAGCCTACTTACGAGTGAATAAAAATAATAATTGTTTATTTCACTACAAATCAAAATCTAAAAGAGATAGCTATACCAAATGTTATATCAATGAAATCAGAAAAAATAAGCATTGTAATGACGTCATGGCCAGCTATTACTTCCATTTAAAGAAATACAAGTTTGTATTATATCTCCAAAATAAAGAGTGCCATGGGTTTTTAAATCACATTGTTAGATTGTACATAAAGAACTGTACTAGAAGCAGTTTTCACCTTTATTTTATCTTTAGGGGTTGTGAATATATTTGACATTGAAGTTTTCAATTTTCAATATCTTACAAACCTTGCACTGGATAGCAAATTATTATATTATTATTAAAAAAGTTACCCATACACGGAGATAGATAATCGGCAACCTGTATATAGAAAGCCAACCAGATGGTAAATTCTTTAACACTATTTTTGATCAGTAAAAATATACCATTGAGGCTCATAAAAAATATTAGGTTACTGACTTAATTTATTATTATTATTATTAAGTCTGAAAAAAAAGTATTTATTACTTTTTAACGATCTTTTTAATTTTTCTCAAAATATTTTGTAAGCCAAAAGCAATTAGTGTAGTGTAAGCAAGACGTAATACATCAAAATTGTAATATTGGTCCGAAGTATTGAAAGTTTTGTTTCAATCAATAACAATACAAAATACTATTTTACTACAGCTTTTATCTTTCGTAGAATTATATCTACATACAGGGCGACGCAGTAGTGTGACAAAGCTCGATATATCGGTTATCATATAAGATACCACAAACAGTTGTTCACGAAAATCGTAGACAGTCTTGACAGTCTTCTTTGCATTGTCCAGAGTCATTTCAACCAATCTTATTAAGTTTCTTGGAATCATTAGTTGTAGCATTGCTTTATACATTTCATACATACTTAATAATATAATCTTAATAAAACTTTTACTAGCTGAGAGAACAAATGGACCGAATACCATTATTTAGACTTAATATGAATGAAATGATTATGAAAATGTCGTCTGGCAAATTAGTTTACATGTGAACACTCACCTATGCTATTACGCAACTAATTACCCCGTCTATGCCCAAAGGCGAACGTACGTAACGAATGGGAAAATTCTCCCGTTTCGGCTACCCCTCTGAACGTCTTTCTTCGCATTGTCGACGACAAATATCTGTGTTTTGTTCGTCGCGCGACGGGATTTCCTCGGCCTATTTGGATCGCTGTTTGGCGAGTTTATTAACCTCCATGTGGTCTCCCGGTCTCTTGCAAAGACGTTATCGTCGCGATGATAAATTGGGCGTCACGTAGACTCCGATAATGAACGCCTTCTGTTAAGTTATGAACGTAAAAAATATTGCGACAATTGTTATACACGTATCTATAGGGATTTATGGACATGTTTGTTACGCTGCGTTCTACACATAGATGTTGTTTAACTTGGCATGGTCTCAAGAATCCGGTAACCAAGTGCCAAAACGTTTGAAAGACAATGTTAACACTATATGTGACTGATATAGTTGTGCGATAATTATAGTTTAGGAAAACAAGAAGAATTGAAGTTGTTTTTCTTATTTGTGTGAGGTTAATGATTGGGAAGCCACGTATTCCCGAAACAGGTGTCCAGAAGTCAATCTATGGTGCGGTGAAGAGTGATCCGATGTTTATCCGTATGTTTACTATGTTACCCCACAGTCCATCCATTATTGATTAAATATTTTATTTTTATAAAGCAGTTTGTATAAAATTTAGCAATTAAACAAAATTAATAGGAAAATGAAAGCTATTAAAACCATACTAGTGAAAACCACCAGAACTCTGGTGTATTTACTAGATGTGACGGTTCTTCCAATAAAGCCATAACTGGAATTATCTTTCGTAGTTTTGTTTTGTGTCCGTTCTTGATGTCTTCCTGGTAAACAACTCCCTGTATTGCTGGCTATCTTTATTTCTGGCCTCCTGTGCTTCTTAAGAAAACTAGCCAATCGCTTCTTGTAGAAGCGACAATATCTCTTCCATGAAATAATATTTTGTGTAGAGTTACGGGCATCAAGAACCAGGAATACTCTTTAAGGTATAAATCTCGTGTCTGATTTGTATATTCATAAAATGCATTTAAATGTATTTGAAACCCACTATTTAAGCATTCTAGTATGACGCGAAAGCGCTTTAATAGCTCTACATTTACGCCAGTTATCTCGGCAGACTTTTCAGCATTTCTAAAAAATTTGCGTGCTCTGTTACCATCATTAGTGTTACCTGTTTGTTGTTTGGGTATATCTATTAACAAACCAAGCTCACGTTTAAATTCGTCCTGTATTTCCTTCTTCGTTAAGGCGACATTGTTCTTATTTTCGATTTCACGCACTTGTCATGATTTTATTCCCAGTCTATAGTAAGTGTGAAAAGCACAGTCGAATAAACGAATCCAGGAATGTAGAGGTGATATTCCAAATGAGAGAAAGCTTTTGTTCACTTTTTTTGTGAAATAATATCAATATTGTTCATTTGGCTTGGTTTTGCTCCGCACAGGTAACAGGTTTGTGTAGACGTACATGACACTGCATCACACACTTTGCCATCTACCATGCCAAAAATCATTATGGGCTTGACGAGTACTTCCTTGTTGTTTACAAGTATTTTAGTGGGAGCAAGTACTGCAATTTGGGCCTTAATCCTCTGAACTACTTCTGTTATTATTTCAACAGATTCTTTGGCAAAAACAAACTTGATGGGACGGCAGTATCTAGGTGATGGTGGGGCAGGATTTTGCCAAATGTTTCGGTCAGGTTTATTGTAGACGTGCAATTGTAAGGGTAACAGAGAAACACTGAACAAACTTTCGTCAGACTGGTTCTTTTCAGTAAAATTTTGTTTGTATTTATTCCGTTCTGCACCATCGCAGCCAATTTTTTGCTTGACAAATGATTTTAAGGACATCTTCTAATAATTCACATAATCGCAAAACAAGTGTGGTCTATCAGTTCTTGCAGGTTTATTTCGGCGGAAATTGCAGTAATGATGATTCCAGAAGGGTAACATATCTTCTTTGCGTTCTTTACTTTATAATAAGATGGATAAAATGTTTTATTAATAGATTTGACTTGCTGACGGATGGTTTTGTATTGATAGGTTGATAGTTTTGCATCAAATATCAACGCAAGCGCTTGATTACTTACTGGCCGTTGAATAATAGAGTTCCGCGCCTTTCTTAAAGTGGTACCTCTTTTAGGAGAACTAGAAGAAAGCTCTTTAATAAGTAAAGCAGAATCCTTTTTTCCTGCCTCCCGCAATTTAATTTCAGTGGCCATAAACAATTCTTCTGCGCTTGTTGATTGCATCAACCTTTTTGATTTATTCTTTTGCTTTATAACTATACGCTTCAAAAGCTTTTTGGACCTTCCAAGTCCGTTATTCATTCTGAAGTACTCGGTAGAGCTTGAAATACTGTGTCCGAAAAAACAAAATTCTCTTGAAGCCACGATGCATTTGCTTTCAAAAATCGATCGCGGTGTCTGCCTGATTTAGGCCACCTCAGACCAATTTTTTGACAACAGCTTCTAATTGTTATTTTTAGTTCACTTGAAACCTCGTCTGGCTATGAGACGTCGCCTAGTTGCATAACATATGAAATTACGGCATTAGTTTTTAATTCTTTTGGATAAGTAGTCCATATGTCAAAAATTAAGAGGCGAGAAATTTCATTCTGCACATACAGAAAAATAATTATGATATCGCAGATCTGCGCAATTTTTTCTTTATGTTTTACATAGGCCATGAAATAAATAAAATATGAATAGAGTATAATGCATACCTTGTAGTAAAATCTAGTTATAATTTGGAAATAGCAAATGTTACATATATAATAACTACTTCCCAAAAGCAAAACTGGCAGGCTAGACAAATAAATTATGAAAGCCATATCCCACTGTTTACATACCTTGATAAATAACGGATATGAATAATATTACACAAATTTCTTGGAGTACACCGATGCACATTAATCTTGCAGTGAATTTAAACAACTAGCAAAAGTTTGCAACGGTTGTCTATGGACATCGCAGTTTGTTGATGTTTATATCCGTTTATTTTATAGTGCCTTACTTTTTCTTGCACAAATGTCAAACAAATGTTGCGAAATGGATTGGAATTTGAAATATTTGAAGAAGTATCAGTGGATCATTAGCAAGTTATATTTTCTGTAGCCTGCGTACGTTTTAAAAGATTCAAACTAAAGACTGATCAGTAGTGACCAACAACACCCAAGAAATCATAATTTATGAATGATGGAACTGGATCTTGGTATATTGGTAATGATTGAGAAATATAAAGATTTAAATTCAAGATAGAAACCATCAACTATTGATCGCCTATGTGCAATTCTAAGCAAATTTATATCATATTACTTTACTGTTGTTACAATTTCATTAGTTCGTTAATAAATTATTATAACTTATAAAATATTAGCTCATTTTCTGTTTAAAAATACGCATACACGTACGCAATCGATTTGAAGCATGCAGTTGGTAGACATACCTTTTCAAACTCCATTCGCTTCATACTTTTATAAGACTTAAACCCGATACGTAGCGGTTCATCCACCGTTCATTCTAGGGGCGCCTAGAGATTCTAGTGGAGGTAGTGAGTCTAGAGCTATTTCAGTCACGAACTACGGCGACTCTTATCGCTTCTCTCTGTCTAGCGGCAGGACACCATCCTCGTCGTGTTCAATGATTCGAACGGACATATATTATTTTTGTTGCAGAGGGTGTAAATATGATGTCACAAAGCCATTTGTTAGCGCGGCTTCCTCTCGGTCTGTCTGCAGGAAAACCACGACCCGATATGTCGCTTCATATTTATTATCCACTTCCACACGAATTCGCGTAGTATGTGTAGTACATATGTATCTCTAGATATATGTATGTGTTTGTATATAGCTCACAAATTTACTAGATACTATTATAGTATCAGTGCCTTTTGTATTTGATATACACTGTGCGTTACATGGAGTTAGATTTATAGATATGTAAGGAAAACAAATAGATACACACACGATCTTTTGCATTCTTTTCCGTCAGATAAGCAGAAAATGTGCACAATTTTCTTGTTAGGTCATCTATTACTTCTTGTATGTATTTTGAAAAATATTTGGAATACCTTCTATTTTATTATCTTACAATTGTCTACTATAAATTGCTTTTCATAGAGTATACTTTGTTTTTCTTTTATTTCGGAAAAGTGACGTAGTAATCCCCTATTACAACGGGAAATATTTGGTGAGTGTTATGGTGTTAATGCAGCTTGGATCCATGGATCCACGTCAAAATGTATATTCATACGTTGAAATATCACATCAAATCAACGAAAACTTGTATTGTTTTAATACTAGGTCCAGCATATAGGTACATGTCACAAAGGGACTGCAGCAAGTTAAGCAGGATTACCGAAAAGATCTCCAGTATAATACGTTCAATTTGTATTCGTTTTAGTGTTGTCACACATAGTCTAAATGCACTGAGAAAAATATTACTGTTAATACTATAAATTAATACCAATTACTGTCAATATTATCGCAATTGTAGTTAGAATTGCTATTTGAAGTCAGTATATCTTGCTACTCAATGGTAAAAAATTCAAAACTATTGGTGTTTGCCGATCGTAATAATTTTTACACAATAAGATAACGTAGTTTTCACAATCTAAGATTAGAAATTAATTGATATAAGAAAATTGAACAAAAGATTAAGACTTGAAGAGGGGTTAAATAAGTAAAAATGTAATTGATGATAGAAAATTTAAATGTGCTAGTAAAGAAAATGAAACTTTAAATGGAAATGAAATAAAATGTAAAATGAAAATATGGAAGTTAGTTCCTAACTACAATTGACAATCGTAATGTTTACCATGCTTTTTAGTGACTCATGTAAAATATACATTATTGAGGCGTCCGTATCCATTTTTGTTGTAAATACTACAGGATTCTCTACATTCCTTGTGTTTAAACCTACTACAATAATTTTGCAACAAAATTATTTGTAAAATCTACCTGAACAGTCGTCACAATAAGTAACGGTGAGTTGATATAATTTTCTCAGTGTTGGCGGAAATATTAGGGGAGTGAAAGCATTGTTTAAACAAGAAGTTTCACATGCAATATGTGTTGATTGCTTTATTCAAGCTTTGAATTGAGTAATAATAGATGTTTGTGTAATTTTAAAAATTCAATATTTTCTTTTTTGTTTTGAGAAACGTGTAGGTAGTTATTTCTGGATCCGCAGTGAACAGTGCCTTTAATACAAAAAAAAAATAAATACATTCAGAGAATAAATCAATTGAATTAAAACCGCTAAGTCGCAGAAAATGTTTCACTGCAAAAAAGTTTTGTCAACTATTTTGATTTTGTTCGATTGATGGATGTAGATCTTTTGTATATTGGGAAAAGTATTCTAAAAAAAATAGAATTGGAAGAAGTGTTGCACACTTCTATTTGCTACAAGTCGTAATAGATAAATTACACTCTTGTATTTTTTTTAAATATTTTTGTTATCTTTAGAATTGTTTATTAATAATTTAAGTTTGGATACATTGTTGCACTTCTGTTCTTCGGAATATACGTACAATGAGAGATTTGTTGAATTAAGGAGCAGAAATTGTTAAACAAAATATTTACCAAATGACATGTTTCATTCAAACAAATTTGGTTGTTGACTAAATTAAAATAAAATTGTTAAAAGTAGATATAAACATGTCATCGCATCCCTTGTATCCTATCGGCTAGAATGTAGATGTGTATGTGCTATGTACTACGAGTTGAATACCAGGCAGGGCCCCAATTCTCGAATCTCTAGGTGCGACAATCATCAATCAAGATTCGAGAATCAGGCCCTGCTGTTAAGTAAATTATATTCATCTCATACAAGTTAATTTTTTGACCGATTTAATTTGTTTTTCGTAAAGCTATGTGTAATGTACTATATATTTACGGAAAAATAAAATTATTAACAGATAAGAGATTTTAAATTGGCTTGGGAGTACATTTTTAAAATTCTGATTTTCATTTGTATGTCTCATATTAAATAAATTGTTACAGTTCTTTTTTTTTAATCGTGCTATCGAATACAATCCCAGAATGTAAGAATATACAGATGTCTCATAATTTGAGTAGATACGTCACAACTTTTTAGAATACCCATGATATTTCAGTTACTTCCAATGATGACCGCTTGTACGTTGATTTTTACTCGTGCAATGGGGACGAACCAGATCTCATTGCGAATCATCCCAATCGCTTGCATGCGTTATAGCATAACCCCATCTAGGGGACACCGGTGGCAATTGTGTCTCAAGCGGTATACACCCCCAATACGCAATTTCATTGAAGCATACAGGATGTTTCAGCAGTTATGGTCAATTTTATATGCAATTTTATATACAGTCTGAAATTTTTCTTTTACAAGCACAGATTGTTTATACTGGTCCACTTTAAAAAAATCTCACTTTTTAAAAATACTTTAAAATATCTTAGAAATTAATCACTTTAGGTATAGAGAGTGCTTAATAAAAATAAAATAACTAAACTAGTCTCTCTTTTTGTAATATAAAATACAGACTGATCCATTTAAAATAATTGAAAAATTAATGTATTTGAGTTTTGACTCGCCCTGTATGCAGTTTTGACAATTTTGAAAAAATGTCACTGTGTGGGCGAATATCAAAAATCTATTCTTTAAAAGAAAAATTTCAGACTGTGTTGTTTACAGTATACAAGACCTTGAACCTTCAGTGAGTTGTATATAAAACTGACCATAACTGTGAAACACGATGGATAATTCAATGAAATTGTACATTGTATGAGGCATGAGCTTAACTTAAATCCGAAATAATATACAGGTTCTTCCATTTAAGAAAACGTGTGTTTGGTTCACCCTTGTGATATAAAACAGTCTGTATATATGAAAATAATTTTCAAATATTAAGTTTAAGACTGTCTACAGTTTTCGTTAATAACTGTCTTTGATATCTTATATGATAACGGATATAAAATATCGATCTCAAATAATATTTACCACCCCTTCATGCAAAGGCAAGGATTTATGTCAATAAAAAAACAAGATTTTTAGTAGTCATCAATTATCAGCCTATTTATGAACAAGATTTTATCTTAATCATGTTCAGATATTTTAAATTAAAGATATGGGAATTGTGCTGCTCTCTTATTGGAAGATGCCGTACTACCAATTCCCTAATCATCACCTAAGTGATATCTTACCTACTTTATCTCCAAACACGAATTTTAGGGTACATTTGTTAATATATTCACGTTTGACCTTTTTTAATTGCAATAACAGTGTTGATTATAATGGAAAAGCCTGGATTAACATAAGTTTATTAACTCTTTACGTCTACCCTCAAATCTACCGCTACACTACCGTTCATCACGAATATTTTATGTATTTTCCAAATGCATCAAGTTTCCACAAAGTCTGCCGTAAAAATATAGAGCTATTGATGAAGCTTTAAACGCTGATTATCATACATAGTTTGAATATATTTTAAATTAAATACTAAATATTTTTTGTGATATCCCATTTATTAATAGTAAAAGTTACAAAAACATACATCATACAGAATACTCACTTACTTCCTTTCGTTAAAAAACTGCAAAAGAAAAATTGTTTTGAAATTATTTCAATACACCGTCTTCAAAATACTAAACCTTTTCTAACATATTAAACCCTTCCTCGTAGGAACAAATTTTGAGACTGCGTTTGATCCAGTCTGGTAGGGCGTTTTTCGTAGACGTTCGATTATATCGTTGATCCAACAAAATGGTAGTAGCATAATCATCTTTATGCCGTACTGCTCTGCCAATGCATTGATTAACTGCTTTCATACACAAACTCTCATAAAATCTCTGCCCTGCGCCGCTTCCCTAAAATTGGCAAATTGATTGAAAAAGAGTTTATTTCATACACTGACTTAATTTTTTTTTAGTACCTCTAATCTATCTAAATACGCCATCTTTTCTTTCAAATCAACTGCATAAATATTCGCATATGGTAGACCGACAACTACTACACACCTTCCTAAATCATCACTAAAATTTAAACCCTCACTTAGTTTGCCACCTACAAAAAAATATATATACAGAGTGTCTCATAGAAAAAAGACGAGTCCGTAGCGCCTTTGTTTATAGGCCGATTTTTTTTATTGAAACGGAAAATTAAATGGCTGGATGTAGGATATAAAATGAGCTGATAAAATTTATAGCCCTTACGCATTATAAGTTTTAAGGCCAAATTCCTTGTTTTTAAATTAGCCTATACTCTTTTTTATGACATTTTACAACCTGCATCCAGCCATTTAATTTTCCGTTATTTTCAATTATTAAAATCGGACTATAAATAAAGGCGATACCAACTCGCCTTTTTTATAAGACAACCTTGTATATATAACATATTATATTCTAATTTGTCACATTAAAGATCCACAAACCTACAACACTAAGTAGTAAAGCGCCTAGAGAATTTGATTTTCTAATAGTCTTAGCATATGATTCTAGAACTTGATCAACACCACTTGATCGTTGAGGCTCTCTAAAAACTGCCCTACCAAAGTCGATTTCTTTAATTTGCTGCCAAAACCAACTTTCATACTTGTATGATGGAAAGAATACAACGATACCTCCCACCACTTTCTTAGAAAGATCTAACAATAAAGATTTTAATACGTTTCCCTATAAATTCGCAAGTCAATAGTACAGAATAATCTACAGTAATTCTTTTTCAAACCATTAGAAAACGACTTTCATAATTAAAAAGTAAAGATTCCCCTTTGGGACCTGTGGTAAAAATGAGAGGTAAAATATTTTCGGCTGGAATTATATGGTCGCAAGAAAATTCTACAATGCGATTTGGATTAGCACCCGCATTCACAAATAGTCGGTTTCTAAATTCTCCAATTGGTTTCATAGTACCACCAGCGACAATTACCTGGAAAATTTAACAAAATTTATGGCTACTTCGGAAAATTCTATGACATGCTTACAGCTCTTGCATCTCTTACTATATCCCTAAAATTTTCAGTAGGATTTAAAAGCAGGAATTGCAATTTTCTATGACATTTATCATCAGATCTTGTAATCATTATTCTTCCATCATCATAAGATAATGTTAGAGATTCCAGAAAAGAAATAACTGGTAAGAGAGGATTTGTAGGTACCCACTCAGGTTTTATCTCGTTTGGAACTGATTCAATATTTTCTTTAGGATCATTCTTGTTTTCAATGCTATTTAAGAAATGTTTAATTCCTTTTTTTGCTTCTTTCTTAGTTTCATTTGCGTCTTGTGGATGTTTCAGGGAAAATCCGTGCAACTGAAACAAACAACATTATAGGCTAGGGAAAATAGAATTAATGGCATGGTATAAATACCTTGTGGGCAATTTTTGAATCTTTACAAAATTTTATTATTTTAAACATGTTATAATTGTCTATTTCAGCTGTTAACACAAAATTTCCGACACTGAATATATCATTTTGTTTATCTGCAGCCGTTCCTTCTAAAACAAATGGATAAGTACCATACAAACAATAATATCAAAGCAAAGAAACGAGACCTTATAAAATGTGAAAATTTAAGCAAATAATGCTGCTAAATACGAGGTATTGTCGTCGATTCTACTAAAACCATGAAACTCGTGTATGGAGAGGGCAATATAGGAGTATCAAAATTGTTCCAGGCAAAGAAGGTAGACCCAATACATGTACTCAACCAGATCAGTGAAAAATATCATGAAGTAGGCATTGAATTGCATATATTTATAGACTTCAAACAAGTCTTCGATGGCTTGGGGAGTTATATTATTGAGGGATGCCAGAGAGCTAGGTATAACAAAAGAATCAGTCACACTCAGCAGAACACCGCCAGCAGTTCAAATACAAGAAGGGTCCAATAATCAAATAAAGATTGGTAGAGAAGTGAGATAAGAAGATGGACTCCCAACATCCTCATTTAATGACAACGTGCGAAAGGGGAACAATTAACAACAAGTTATTACAAGTAGTACGTTTGCAGATGATCTGGCGATTGTTGCAAAAGAAAACTGAGTGCTAGAATAAAAAGCAGTAAGAAGCACGGTAGCGCGTATTGGAAATAAACCAGGGGAAAAACAAGTATATGAAAATAACCGGGAAGGAGCAACCAGACGATAGAACAGGAAGAAAGTTAAAACCTTGGAGTTAACATAAGTGATTGAAAGAAACATAAGCCGTTACGTTAATGCAAGCAGTGTACAGGCCTTTCTACTAATACAAACCGTAAATGACCAACAAAAGAATCAGGAAAAGTACGAAATTGAAGTTATTTAAAAGATGTAATAAGACCTGTAACAACGTATGCAGAGGAAACCATGTACTTATTCGGAAAGAAAGAGGACAAACTATGATTTAAAAGAAAAATTATAAGGAAAATATAGCGAGGGAAAAATGTAAATGACTGAGAATGCAGAAGGTTAATGAATTTCTAGATTAATAAAATTATAGGCACAGATATAGTCAGGTTAATAAAATCGCAGCGAATGAAATGATATGGGCTACATAACTATAAAAAGGGAACGATCAGTGCTAAGGATAATCGCGAGCTGGAAATCTAGCGGAAATAGACTAAGAGCAACGCCCAAAGTAAGGTTGAAGGATCAAATTGTCGAGAATATCAGGACTACAGAAGGGAAAAGATGAACAACAGGAAGCAGTGGATAAAAGTATGGGAAGAGGCATGAAGAAATAGCAACACAGCGACAATAACAAGAGGCGAGATAGTGGAGTGACTTAATACTATTACACCAGTAGATTTGAGGAGCTCTAAGAAGAGCAAACAAAATGCTTTATAACTGCAATCTGTTTATATTTACCTAACATTTCCATTAGTTTACCAATAATAAATATTAATTGATTAATACACAACAAGTTTATAGCAGAAAATCTTGTACTATATTTTGCCTTGTAATTTTTTAACTGTTGATGGCTGTGATACAGTTGTAAGTATGTTGTCTCACTGCTATACATCTGTGCCATTGCTTCTAATAAATTGTGAGCCTCATCAATGATTATGATATTATTCTTCAACTTAACACCTTGAAAGAGTATTATGATTGTTAATGCCAATAAGTAATATAATAAATTACCATTAGCTTCTCTTGTTGGTTTGTGCAAAATTGTATTATATGGAACTAATATCACTTCTGCATCTTCAGCTGCTTTACGACTTGCATAATATGGGCAACCCTTTATAATCTTACTCGTTTTAACCAAGTCTTCAATATCCTGCACTTGTGCCAAAATCATATCTCTTAATTCGTCAATAGGTTGTTGCTTATAAAATTCACATTTACATGAGGATACTTTACTCTTTTTTATTATTTTACCATCGTCATTCATTTTCTTTGCTCTAGTCCCACCTCGCTGTAAATCAAGGCACCTAAATTATTATTTTTAATAAACCAATAACTGAATAAAGATCTTTACTTCTCATTAACAAGTGTCACACTTTTCAGTTTATTTACTTCAGGATTAATGCAATAGTTTTGCCGTGATGACAAAGTAGCTACTCTTACTGTATCACCAAAAGGTGATTTAATTATTTCACCTATGAATTGTGATAATTGGGAGTGTGTACGACTACATATGTAAACCTAAAATACAGAAATAAAATACTAAATTATTTAAAATTGAATAAACAACTTACTTTAACAGGAACATATTTATCTTCATCTTCTTCATCCGAAGAATCATGTTGTATGTTTGGTATTAATTCATCCAACAATAACTCATCATCTTCATTACTCTCCAAATTTTGTTCACACGATACTTCATTAGTTTCATTAGGTTTTAAATAAAAATATCTGTCTTTCTTAACTTGCTTCTTTTTTGCTATTAAATTTTGTATTTTGTTATTATATTCAGCAATACGATCTTGTTCAAGTTTTAATTCACTTAACTTCTTATTAATTTCAATTTCTTTTGCTTGTATCGAAATCCAATCTGCACAATTTTTCTCACAACCATCTTTTTCTTGATTTAATAATTGTATTCTGTTTATAATATCATTACATTCTCTTTCCTTATGATCCTCAAGCCATCGTATAGCTGCACATATAATACTAAGTGACTTTCCCTGCGAGTATATTTTATTTAAATAAAATTTTAGCTTTCTAAAAATGACTTACAGTACCAGTGGGGCTTTCAAATATACCAAGGGACTTGCTTTCTATTACTTCATGTAATTTTTTCATAAACTCATGTTGTATTTGGTACGGTTCAAACGGAAAATCGAAGGTCTCCGGCGGTATTAGAGCGGTTTCCATGTTTAATAGTAAATCATCGCCAAGTGCATGTTACTCGCAAAAAATGTGCTCTGGTATAGAAAAAACTGGAGACAGATAAGTGTCAATTCAGAAACAACCCATCTCAGAGAGAATTTTGGCGCCAAATAAAATTTAGGTTAATTTCGAGTTGCCCAATAGGGATTCACATGGAAAAACAATGGGTGTGTATTATAACCCGAAGACGTTTGAGTTGGAGAAAGTGCCGCTTAGATGCCGCTCTAATCTCACACTAAATAGTCATCTTATATACCGAAAAAGCAAAAATTATTGTCATGTCTGAAGTTGCGGTAAATGAATAAGAAAAAGACAAACAAATATGTGTATATACAGGTAAATTTAAGTTAAAAAATACCCCTTACCACCTTGTTGAGTAAAGAACTCTGAATACGCATTTCGGCAACTAAGTT
>JARFOC010000923.1:640897-652258 GCA_031763485.1 Osmoderma eremita | reverse complement strand
AGGGCCTATTCCGCATTCCAGTTTATACGAATTGTTAGAATAAATAGTATGGCAGGTAGAAACAAATCCGGGGTGAATATGTGCATTTGTATATATATATATATATATATATATATATGCATTTGTATATATATATATATATGAGTATATAGTAGGCAATTATTTTATGGAAGAAGTATAAACATTGCTTTGTACTTCATGGCATGACGGCATGCAATTTTTGAAAAAGCATAAAATGGTTTGTATATACATAAATATGTATATAAATACCGTATACCTTTTTTAATAGTTGGATATCCCTCATAACCAAGTATTTGGTATAACCCATATATATAATGTGCGAGCAACAAATTCCGAGAACCACGTGACCCATCAATTTAGTAATTTTTTTGTTTTAAGGTTGATTTTATTAGTTTGCAGTATGGGTTGGCAATATTTACAGTTATGTGGTTCCGGGATTTGTTGCTCTCTCTCTCTCTCTATATATATATATATATATATATATATATACAAACGTATAACATATTGGAATAACGGGGATTGGTACTTTAAGTGATCTTGTTGATTATTAAAAGAATTCGAGTACAAACTAAATATTCAGTTATGTCTATTACTAGATTTAATTATGCGGCGCTGACATCTATTAATCAGTAACTCTTTATTTTCTTTTAGGTTTTATTTAAAAATATACACATAATATATAACTATACAAAATAAATATTTTTTAACAAGCAAAAGGGTATCTCTCTTTTATTAAAGAACAGACGACTCCTTTAAAATCATCCAAACTATTATCTTGCAGCTTCTGATTAAACTTCTGTAACATTAAATTGCTTAAGTGGTGATGCGCTAAAGCATATGTAATTTTAAATTACCTTGTTATAGACCACGGTTGGTATAAATTGCGGATGATGAACTTTAGTTTGTTTTTCTGCATTTAGTTGTAGAAGTGTACCAAGATTTGACTCATAACAGCTTTTTATATCATCATTCCAATCTAAACCCGCTTGTACAACACACTGAAATGAAGGAAGGTAATAATTATTATAATCTTTTTATCTACTCACTGATTGTCCAAATTCGTGTCTATTACGACGAGCGTTCTTCATAAATAAATTCATATAGCAATTTGCAAAGTTGACTTGTAATGTAGGATCTTGAATTTTATAAAGAGCGCAAGACATGACCCTGTTACCTTCACATTCTCTAGGACCATGTTGGCAATCGAACATTTCTTCAGGGGAACTCTAAACAAAATATTTATAACAAATAAAAAAATATATATAAAACAAATCTTACCACACTTTTCCCAAACGCTACTAAATTTAAATTTACATAATCTTTTATATCTTTCCAAGCCGGTCGTAGTTGGTGTTTTATAAAGTTTAAACTATCTGGACATAGCGATTCATATAGTATATCAACTTCGATCTGAAAATCAACGTTGATTATATAGAACAAAACAATTTTAAAACTTACTCTTTGTTCGGAAAAAGTAAATTTTGTAATAAAAATTATACTAAATACAATTAATTTGAACATTATAAGTGCGATTACTAACGTAGAAATAAAATAGATGAAAAAATAAACACGTTCAAGAAGTTAAACGATGAATTGAATATGTGCGGCGTACGTTTAAAATAATGACCTAGTTTAAAACCAATTTCACTTGATCCGACCGAAGCTAACACGTGTGTCTAGGTATGATTGGAAGTAATTTAATTCTTATTTGCATATACAGAAATTTAACACATGCAACATAATATCCTATTTATAGTTAGATATTTACCGTTTAGTGTTTCTTTCAATTAATAATAACCATAAAATTGATATGGATAAACTACGTGTTTCTTTAAAATTGAATCTAGAAAAACATGATTTTACTGTTGTATTTAATTGTTTATTTATAACTGTTTCTGTTTTAATATTTCCAATCGTTAAAAAAAATTATTTAACGGAACGCGGTGCCATCTATACTTGATGCTGCGATGGCATCCGCCTTGTTCGATTAATCGTCCCGTATGCGTCCCTTCTACTTCGGCTACTAGGTCCTATTGTAGAGCGGATGCCATCTCAGAGTTCATCAAACAAGTCCAGACCCTTGAGGTAGCTCAGAATCTTGTTCAATGAGGAATTTTTCATGTCATACCGGGAAGTAATTTTCTTCCCAAAGACGGAGTACCTGATTCGGGTGGCAGCAGGACAGTGGCACATAACGTGCTCTACTGTTTCTTCGTCTTCCATACACAGCCACCATTCGGTTTCTTCCGATAACCCGATTATGTGTAGGTGTTTTCTGAGTTTGGAGTGACCTGTAAACACAGAAGTAATTATTGTGACCCTTTTACGGTAAAGTTTTAGTAATTCTCCAGTTCTGACATGTTTGGGTGAAATGCATTCTTTCGCACGTATCAAACCAGGAGAATTGCTCCAAAATTGGGGTACTTTCTGTTTTAACCAGAAATAAATTTGTTTGGCTATCGAAGTTGATATGCCAATTGCCGGTTCTGGGCTCTGGAAGCACCCCGCGGCACCCTCTTTTGCAAGGGTGTCGGTTGTCTCATTGCCTTGAATGAAGGAGTGACCCGAAACCCAATTTCGATTAGTTTGTTGGACGCCCCTATTGTATTTAGAATGAGTTTGCAGCTCCAGATCAGTTTAGTGGCATTTGTGCGCCTCCAATGCTTTCAATACAGTCTGACTATCACTGAAAATTTTTATTGATTTGTCTTTGACGTTTTTGTTCTAAATCTGCACATGTCAATGGCATAGATTTCAGCCCGAAAAATTGTTGCATATTGCCAGTGGTTGTAATGTTTTTCAACTCTCGGGTTACTGCAGAATATTCCTGCGTCAACGCCCTGCTGTCTTTCCGAACCATCCGTAAACGTAAAGTGTCTGCTTACGTCAGGTTTCGTTACATCTCCATTCCTCTTTGTTTGTATAGGAGGTAAAGAATGTATCGATCATGTGTCGTGCGCACATCAGGTCAGTTGGTATTCCCAGCACGCGGTCGGAGATAACTCTATTTAACAGCTTATATTTGCCAAGAACACATAAGTACGCGGCG
This sequence comes from Osmoderma eremita, assembly GCA_031763485.1. Classification (NCBI taxonomy): domain Eukaryota; kingdom Metazoa; phylum Arthropoda; class Insecta; order Coleoptera; family Scarabaeidae; genus Osmoderma; species Osmoderma eremita. The sequence goes on along the minus strand of JARFOC010000923.1, from coordinate 649,188 downwards.
ATTGATTCGCTATGTACCAGAAGTGAAATGTGGTTAATCTGGCCTCCCTTTCCAAAGCAATATGCAGGGGCAGGAGAAGAACTTCTAATGCCAAAGACGGGGTGGAAGAAATTGCTCCCGTAATTGCCATGCTCGCATCCTTTGTATGGATGTGAGTTTTGCTGTTACCGTAGCTTGTTGTGCCTGTTGCCCCATAAGTGATGGTCGGGCGTACTACCGCCTCATACAACCAGTGAATAAGTTTTAGGGATAGGCCGCAAGACTTTCCGCATACCCTGCGACAAGACCATAAGTACAGCCTCGCCTTTTGGGATACCTTTTCCAGGTGCGGGCTCCAGGTTAATGTCTTATCAAATATGACGCCTAGATATTTTATATTTCTTGCAAATTCCAGTTTCACGCCTTGGATGGTGGGTGGTTTTAATTTTTCCACTTTCCTCCTCCTGGTGAACGATACTATCGTAGTTTTGTGCGGATTGATGCATAGGTTCTCCCTGCTGCACCAGCTACAAATGGCCTGTTGAAGGGCTATGGAGATTTAATAGGATGGCAATGTCATCCGCATAGGCCTATACCTCGACTCCAAGGGCTTCAATGTTGGCCTGAAGATCGTCAACGAGGAGTGACCATAGCAGTGGGAATAAGATCCCCCTCTGCGGACACCCCCCGCTCGTCCATCTATACTTGCAGTTGCCGTAATATCACAATCTAATTCGCGGCCTGCCAAATATAATATATACTTTCAGCCTAACCGGCCTTGCGTATCTTAAGTCAAGGCATTATTTTTGTTTTATTGACAGCGCCACTTTACGATCCTTTTCGTATATGACCAGTGATACGCGTTACTTGTGTTTAGTCGGTTCAATGGTTTTTTATGGAAAGCTAGTTGGAGAAGTTAGGAAAATTGCTGATGCGCATGGCCGGACTGCAAATGTATTGATATAGGAAGCCATGATTCAATTATTTGTTGTTCTCGGCAAATATCTAAAAATTATTAGTTCAATAATCAATTTTTGGCATAAATTCATGCTTTTCTCCTATTTTTATTTTATAGAAAACAAACGATTTTCTTAGAAACATATATTTTCAAACAAAAATAGTATACAATGCTTCATAATTGTCATATTTACTCGTTTACTGCTTATCGCTAAATACATCTAGAAATTGTGATCTTGCATTGCTTGTGAGAAAGTATATAGCTATCACCAATTTGTATACGAAACTCACCTCTTATACTTTCTCACATTACAAAGGAGACACATTCAAAATTTAAACTTAAAATTTATTTATTGCCAAAAAAAGAACCAAAAAACTTAACAAGCTAAGAACGAGAACAAAGAAACAAGGACATAATTAACATTCAGATCTGTTTACATTGGCGGTCTTGTTTGTAAAATACCACGGCCTCGACCTCTGCGTGGCAAGTTACTGGCACCTAAAAATGATTAACGCATTACATCATGCGAATTATAATATTAGTATATTGTCGTAAAAATAACGAAGCAATTTACCTCCAACACCGGTGATTACAGATGCTGAAACACAGTTAGGTTAGAATAAATTTTACGACTGAAAAACGCATATTTACATTGTGAGGTTGGCCTTCTGCCTGGCACATACTCTGAAATGGAGCTCGTTTGGCTGGCTTGCGAGAGTGGCATAGTCACATCACTAATTTGGGAAATATTTTGGGGGGTTCTGTACTTTGACTTCTTTGGTCTCGGTCGTCTCCAATCTATTTCTTCATCGGCAGTCTATAATTTCGAAAACCAAATCCATGTAATACTTTTTACCTTAACAAAATATCCGTGAATAAAAGAGAAACAAAAAAAAATTAACAATTCAAAATACTTGTAACAACATATTTACACCAAGTAGTTGTTTCAATTTATCTAACAACCAATGTTAAATACAATAAGTGAAGAGCCTGAAGTGTTTCCGGAGACTTGTCAGACGGCTTCCATAAGAGAAAAAAAAAACAATGTACAAATTGTATAATAGTAGTTTATTGGTCGTTTGCTGTACGCATAAGTTTAGTAGAACAATACGCCGGTAATTTTTTACCATTGATAAACAATTTTCTCTGTTACAGGTGGTACACATGTAATGTACCATTTATTTTTAGTCACGGTGTATTCTTAGATTTAAGTAGCTATAATGTATTTAGTATAATTATGTTTTCACTGCCAACTGTGCGAATATTATTGTTTGGTAAAGATAGCAAGGACTGTGAGGCAGCACAATCCGATCTGTGTGTTAATTATTGTTTATATTATAACTTCCTGTATTATACCAAATCTATTGTACTCTCATTTCCTGTTATCATAATTCAATAATCGCTATTTACGTTAGATTAGATGTTTGCCTATTATTCAGAATTCTTATTTGTTTGTATATTTATAATAATTTTAGTTTAAGAACCCCGCAGATCCCTTGTAGGGGGGATTCACGATATATAATTCACGATTCCGAGTTCACGAGACACAATTCACGATAGACAGTTACCATTCACATTTCTACGTTCATAGTCATTGTTATTCTCTTGAGTTCTAGACTCTGTAAAATTTCCGACATATCACCGTTTTTGTTTAGTGTTAAGTTGTAGTTCAGAAAGAAATAAATCTTAACTGACATAAGAAGAGTTTCTTTTCGGATCCATTACACACAGATCCTTTACCAAATATATCCACGTGCATTAGATTATTCTGAATAGTTAGATATACGCTAATGAATATTCAATAGTGATAAAGGGATTATCCAAATGAAAATATCGAATGAAGCATTTTCTGACATGACACAGTTTCAAGAAAGTCATTAACCAATTTTAAAGAGTCTACGCAGTTATTTTTACCCCTTGGTTATTAACTTCTAAAATTTTTGTTGTAACGAGAATCTACAGACAAGATCAAATAATAATCACCAGTAACGGTTATCCGAAACTTAGTTGCGAAAGGGTTTCAGAAAAATTTAAAATCCGCGTTAAAAAAGATTGCACGAACTTTGCTTTTATTACAACCTATTAATAACATGATTATAACGCCATGGCATCTGTGGGAGATGTCGACGGTTCGAATCTCCGTTGCGGCAATCAATTTTTATAAAGATCGGTTGCAGCAAGAGTGGTCGGTACGTCTCCCGGTATCTTTCAGTGTTGATCAACACTGCTGCCCTCTTACGACGAGGAAAGGCAGTAACAAGCCTACACTTCACACACTTACACAAACCTTATGTAGTGATAGAATGGGTCTCTAGACCGCAGTGTTAAGTCGCTCATTGGGATATAAACAACAACTAACAGCAACAACAACTGTAAATAGTAAATTGGTTTCCCCATCAATGCGAAATCAACTTGAAACCATAAAATTACTAAATTAAGGGGTTACGTGGGTTCGCGGGAATTGTTGATCTCTCTGTATAATTGTGCCATATATTATAATCAGTAGATGGTATATCAAACATTTCGATGTTGGGATCGGTTATATGTATATAAATTCATTTTCAGACCCACAACTAGTAGATAAGACGTAGCCACGTTTAAGAAATTGAAATGCATATCGAATTATTTAGGTTTTGATATTTGTATTGATAAGTGTTTCTCTAAACAACGAGGAAAAGACACCGCTTCCGTCGTTTAGAATTTTATCTAAACAGAAACAATAAACAGTCTTACATATCGTACTTTATATACACGCGCGTGTATATTATATTCGGTAACCGATATGGAGCATTCGCCGATATTGCGGGTCCCGTCCAGAAAATTGCGAAATCATCGGATATCTCAGTTAGCACCAAACACTTCTGCGAACTTCTGGACTGGCGCCAAACCGTTTTGTGCTAACTGAGATAGAATATAGGAATAGTCTGTGGAATATTAGCATAGTCTATTTTACTTTCTTGGCGAAAACTAGTTCCATAAGATTTTGACACGACTCGCAATATAGGAGTATTATATATATATGGTTGACCGTCAAGCGTATCCGTTATGTAATACAATATCTGGATCGATGGATCGCTACCTATGGTTTTGGTAACTGCGAAAATCGAGAACCGGTAATCCGTCGGTAACGATTAGTCGCAGCTAGTAGTATATCGCCCATCCCTAGTCCTTGATTTCTTCAAAACACTCAATTTTCCAAAAAGTTCAGCCTAATAGGCAAGTTTAACAATAAAGTTATCATTCCTAAAGAAATTTTCCTCTTCGTTATGATCTTCATCAAGAAAAATTTTAACCTCTTCTTTGAGTTCACTCTAAAGTCCAGTATCATTAGCTCCCATATCCTCACCAAGCTTTGCAAACAACCTAATTTTTAGAGGACTATTTTTAATGTAGTTTATAACTTTCGTAAAACTGTTTGTTAAGTTCCTCGCTTATATTTTTTGACACAATAGCTGCTCTTGCATAAAGTACCCGCAGATAACTTCGGGGGTTTTTTTCAATCTTTTTTACAGGTATATATAATTTTATTTCTGTTATGTTATAAAAATGACATTAACTTTCCGTGCCTCCTTTTGCACTAGTCCGCGGTTCCCAGTTTGGAAAACGCTCCTATATACCGAGTAATAAAAAATGCAATCAAATAAAAGAACATACCTGACTATCACTGTCGAATCCATGATAAGAACTAATTTCACTATCATCGACTACAGTACTAAATTCTGACACTGTGTCACAGCGGTCGTAGATGTTACTATCATTCTGTTTAACTGACGGAGTAGTAGGTCTCTGAAACAAATACATATAATAGCTATTTGTTTAATAAAACAACAAAGTAGCTGATTTAATGCCACGGCTGGGAGTTTCAAAGCTGAGACGCAGTCGAGGCTTTGAACCCGGCCAAGTGATTAAATCAGCTTTGTTGCTGAATTGAACATATGATTTTTTCGCCGATCATTTAAGTTGCACGATTTTAAAGGGAATATACGCAAAATAATCTGGGGATACGATTACATTAACGTGGCTTATACAAAGTCGTTGCTGTAGAAGCAATTTATTGTGAGGCTGGTTTCAGGTGTTTAACGAATAAAAAGCGATAAGTAACTAATACAAAGTTAAAAAATGAGTGATAGTAATGCCGAAGACTTCCCGGGTGAAATTAGAGAAGCTGCAAAAATTGTGGAATTGAATTTACTGCCTGAGAAGTCTCGCTAAGTTTATCAACAAGCATACAGAAATTTCCTTGATTTTTGTGATAAAAAAAGTCAAGCTATACTCAGAAGAAGCTTTTCTGGTGTATTCTGTAGAATTATCAAAGAAAATGAAATCTTCTTCTTTATGGAGCATTTACTCAATGTTGAAGAGTACTTCGAACATCAAGAACAACATGGATGTACCTAAATACATTGCTTTTGTTGCTTTTTTAAAGCGTCAATCAAGCGGATATAAACCAAAAAAATCTGGAGTTTTAGAATAAAAATAACATTGAACAATTTCTCCAACGATTACTGGTGTACGAAGGTAGGATTTATAGGAAATGCTTGATTTATAAAAAAAATCACGTCCATAACATTCTTTTAGGTGGCATTGATATTTGGGTTGACAGGAGCGTGCAGATGCGGCGAATTGTTGAAGATAAAACTAGAAGATATTCAGGATTTTGGGGACAAATTTTGGTTACGTCTCCACATACAAAAACGAAAAAAACATGAGATCATTTGTGGTTAAAGATTATTGGAAAAATTAATCAGAAGTACAATTCGTGCCACCCAAATTTGGAATCATCAAGATTCTTTTTCCAGTATTCAGCTGGAAGAAGCTTTAAACAATATATATTGGTATCCATAAGTTTGGAAAAATAACTCTATATAACTGAATATTTAAAATTCTAAGGAATACACTGGCCACTGCTTCAGCAGAACCTCGGCAATATTTTTAGTGAACTTTGGACGAGATATCACCATGCTCAAAAGACATGGAGGTTGAAAGCAAATTTTGTAGAGATAATACATTTCAATTAAAAATACTCTTTTATATTTTTGCTAGGTCTGCGAGTGTGGCGGAAGGGTACATTGAAGAATCAGTGGCTAGCAAATCGAATATAACTGAAAAGATTTTTACAACCAGCAGTAGTAATTCAAGTGTTGCAGTTTTAAGATCTTCTACAAGCACAGCCACAATTATTAACAGTAAACTGAAGGAAACAGATGTCGAAGAACAAAAGTCATTGGTTCTTAACAATTGTACTAATGTAAATATTAGCATTTATAATAAATAATAATTGTGTTCTCTTTAATATTTGGTATTATTTTCAAGTCAGTATAACTTAGTCTATGAAGTAGTCTAGTGTCATTCACCAATTAAGGTAGCAAGACTATTTTTTAAATTTAGTTTTATGCTAGTCCTATTATGTACTATATATCTTACACTTCGTCCCAGGGAAACGCCACTAGCACTGGCTACTTCCGTCTGATTAATAGCAGCATTGACGGGAATATGTTGACCCTTTATAAATGGCAAACCCAAGGCTCCTACACAGTTATCACATATAATATAAACCCATCGTATTATACAGGATTGACTACAATATATTGGAATTTCTGCAGTTTCATGATACTACAATAACAAAAGAAAAACATTGATCAAGAGCTGAAGGTGCATTAAGTATGCACTTGGTTTTTACTTACACCACAGGCGATTCCACTAGAAAAATCATACACATCTTTCTCTAATTCTATGATGCTAATTGAAACAGTAGGCCAAACGTTTGCTCCGGTTGGGGAAATGGCATTTCTCAGAGAATAGAATAAATATTGTAAAGAATAGAGTTGAAAAACATTAGTTTGACCTATAACAATAGATTTAATAAACTCAAATGGAACATTGTCCAAAACACACCAACCTAAATCATCACACATCCAACCCAAAATATTTTCAATCATGAGAATATCTTTTTCTGAAACATAAACTGGTGGTAGTTTATCAGATTCTGACTCCTCCTGTAAAATATCCAAAGCTGAGCATAGATATGAACATACATGAATTTCACTTGCCATTAACTTGTTAATTAAACACATTACAACTTCTTCGATGTTATTCTCATTTCCCATATAGGGAAGTTGATGTGTTTCATCAGATTTCATCTTAACAATAGCCGCGTACCCCAATGGTAATGGTCCTACATAATGAATTTTTTGAAAGAAAATTAACAAATCTTACTTAAGAAAAACTACCTGGATGTACTAATGCATGGTACACATTTTCTTTAATAATACCATTCCTTAAATTAAATTTTCCTAAAGCAATCTCTGCAGGAAAATATCTATTTCCCCTCTCCCAATAACAAAACTGATTAATGTGCATTACATAAAAATAGTGATCAGTGATAGCTACAAATTGATGTTACAAATATTTTTTTTAAAGTAATGTTATATTTTTCTTACCATTAGTGTTAACAGCTGTTCTTACGATATTATCAATTTCATTTTTTATAGCCATTTCTCGTTCCTTTTTTTCTTTTTCTTCCTGCAGTACCATCTCCATAGATTCACCTGTTGATGTTTGCTTTTGTTGGTTTTCTCTATCTTGTCTAGCCATATCTTCATATTTTTGTCTCTGTTGCTTTGATAATTTCTAGAAAGATAGGTACCATGAATATCATCTTAATGCATCATCATTCCTCTCACCTGCCAATGGGGACCTGCTTCCGCAGCAACTTCACTCATTGATTTAAAATTTCTTCCAGGTTGCCGTTTAAAATCTAACATAAAGTAGTAGTAGGGGCCGTTTTTATTTCCTTTTCCCATTTTTAAAGCAATCCCTCAATCCCTATCTCAAAATTAGATACTCGCAGAACTCGTACAACGATACAAACTACGACCAAACTAATTCACAGCAAGCAAATAACGGGTAATTTGCACCAGAGATAACTTATTTGGACATAAGAACCACACAAATGTTTAAAAACGCTTTTTAAAATTTTGCTGACCTCGACAGTTACCCATTACGAAGAGTCCAAAAGCAGTACCACACCATAGCAGCATTAGCAGCACAAAACGTGACAAAAGTGACAAAACCACGGTAGAAATAATACGGTATGCTCACGCGCATGTAGAGCTACGTCACTGCGGAGCAGAAATCGCGCCTAGTACAAAATTAATTAGAGGGAATAATCTTTGACATAAAATTAAATGTAGATATCTTGTATTAAAGCGCAATATCTTCATTGGTATTAAATAAATTTAAAACATATGTGGATAGTAACTTTACTAGCGAAAAATTAGCATCTAAAATTTGTTTAACAGTTAACAATAGAAATTTCAGTAACTTGTGATGAACTTTATGTTCTTATCGCTCT
>JARFOC010000923.1:577762-628979 GCA_031763485.1 Osmoderma eremita | reverse complement strand
TAGATAGCATCTCTTGTTATTTCAGTTGTCGGCTAGAGCTCGGTGAATGAACATATATGCTGACGTTGTTAATGTTTTAGTGAGTGTTACGTTGTGGCGCGTTCAAGCTATTGTAGTGAAACCGCAAGCATTTGATCACCTGTAAAAATACTAAGGAAATGTGTAAACCACCCGGACTCTTTTAGCTACATTTGCGGCGAATTGACATTTATATATCAAAAACGGTCTTTCACATCTTAAAAAGGGCTATGAGCAGTATTTCAAGTGCAAAGTATGTGACGAAGGCAAAAGATAGACTCCTAATATTACGTATCCAGGAGTTCTTCACTCATCGAGGTGGTAAGGGTATTTTTTATTTTTTACTATTTTAAGCCACCGTATCGTATTTTGTATTTTATATCCCAATATTTGCTGTGTTACGGGTGTCAGACTTCTTACGGCGTGGGAAAAAGGTAAACGACATACGCCTTTTTTCAGAAAAATTCTGAAAACAGATATGAAATAAGTGTAAAAAGTACTACCAAGTTCACCCACTTTACCTCGTGGGACAAAATAAATCTGAAATTTTGTTGACCAGTGTAATTTTTCATTGTTAATTTATGTTTTTGCTTAATGTGTTGTTTAGTGTTATTTAATACCATACATCGTCTTTGTTCTTCTATAGTTAATAGATTATTAAAGTACCATTGTTCTAGTTCTTTGAGGTCCTCATCATTTCATGTTGGAAATAGTCTTTGTTTTTGTTGAAGTACAATAAACAGATATCGTCTGCATACGCGTATATTTTTCTATGTAGTTTCTTATCGAGTAGGTCGTTTGTGTATACCATATACAGTGTTGGTGATAGGTTCCCTCTTGATGCGATACCATATTGGGCACAACCTTCTCTACTCTCTGTATCCTTCATTCTCGTTCTTTGCGGCCGTCCCTCCACATACGTTTTGATTAAATTGTGGCGATTACCCCTGAATCCTAATAATTCCATTTTGGTTCATAGGTTCTTCTTGGATATGGTGGCAAACGTTTCTTTCATATCTATAATACTCTCTTTTTTCGTGGAGATTGTGTCTAATTTCGTGAACTAGGTGGTGACCAAATATGGTCACACCTCCCACCACGTCATGCAGTGATAATGGGGGAGGCAAGAGTGGTATACTCCTGATTGCTAACATCCCCGGGCGGCAGATATGCAGAATTGGGGTACAACAAAATTGGAAATCATGTGGTAGGAAACCTATTGGGTATGAAAATATACCACATGATTCCCATATTTACATTTAACAGGAATTTCGCGGCGGAAATCACGGATCGGAAAAGCTGGTAGAACAACATACAGTGACATGCTCGGGAAGCTGGCCTGGTTTACAGACGGGTCAAAGACCCAGCATGGGTCTGTGGCTTTAATATATATCGAGGTGGGAGATATGAAAATCACCATCCCACTAGGAAAATACACCGCGGCGGTACAAGTAGAGGTGTACGCTATATTGCGAAATTGAAAGCAATAAGAGGGCTTGTAGCAATAAGCGGATCAGTACTGCAACAGATAGTCAGGCGACACTCAGGGAACAATGAGACTTCAAAGCGACATCAAGACTGGCTTGGGAATGCATACGGGAACTGAATGTGCTCGCGGAACGCAATAAAGTTATTTTTCTGTGGGTGCCTGGACTTTCGGGAATCATAGCCAATGAAAAAACCGATGAGCTAGCGAAGATAGGATTACCGTCTTCATACGTGGGCCCAGGACCCTTGGAGGGTCTAAAAACACAGTACGAAGGCAGATACTAATGTGGGTCCAAGAACAACGTAAAGAATACTGGGAAAATACAACCAGGCAAAGTGATTGCAAAACCTTTATTAAATGGGCCATTAGTAAAGAAGGCTGACGAACTACTAAATCTTAGTAGGAATCATCTTCGTACAGTAATAGGTCTCCTGACAGGACACTGCGCACTGAAAGGACACTTAAGGACATTGGCGTTGACATTGAGGAATGTGTGGAAGGGCTATAGAGGCTGCATTTCACATCTTATGTGAATGCAAGGCCTGAGACACTAGAAGACAGGTAATCCCTGGGAAACCAAAAATGAACCCAGAGGACTATATAGACCAACTGGCCAAGGACCAGTACAGATTGGTACAGGGCACAAAGATTTGGGAATGGATGAAATAAGAAATGAGTACAAAAAAGCCAATAGGCTAAAGTGTTTCTGGAGATTCATGTCAGACGGCTCCCATTAAAAAAAAAATTTGGCCGCCATATTCCATTAGCATACATACAATGGAAATAACTAACTGCCTGTTGCCAATGTAACTCACTAGCTATCTTGAAGTGGTAACTTGCGTCTAGGAATTACTTATTGCCTCACCACTGCATTAGGGCTTCAATCAATCAATCAATCCTATTTGAATGAAGTTATCTCATCTATACTTTAGACTGTATATATAAATATATCTCCTATTCCATTTTTACCACGTTGATTTTTCCAGAACAACTTTTCTTGGATTAAAATCAGGGCCATGTGGGGGCCCTTGGCATTGGGATGAATGGGGCCCTTTCGAGAGAAATTTAGAAACGATATTAACAGGAACGAACAACATTAGCGCCGGTGTAATTAATTTTTGAAAATTTACGGGCAAACGCAAATATACTTAAAAAATCTATACCGATACAGAAGGTACTTTCCTAGACTTTTGAGTGACAAAATCACGAATGACATCTTCCAAGTCTATTTCTTCAAGCGCCTGGCTTTCAATGGACATCAGCGACAAACTGTTCATTTTTTTCTGAAGAATTGTAATTCTCAATTCCCTTTTGAACCTTTTCAGTTTTGAGAAGGACCGTTCTCCACTACAGTGACCATCCGTACTGGCAATCTATAAAAAGATTCTAATTCCTTTTTTTAATATCCAATATTATTTTCTTTTAAAAGATGATATCCTGAAATACTCATAACCTATTCACTCTGTCTATTTCGAACATAAAATATTCTGTTAAGTCCATTCCATCTTTAACTTTTTTGGGGTAATGTCACTGTCACTGATTTTTAGCAAATTCGTTACAGCTACAATCAATTGATCTTAATTAACGATCTAGTTGACCAAGTAACGAATTTATCATATCCTTACAGTAAAAAGTTAGTTGGGCGAAGCAAATAATTTCGAATACTTTGGTATTTAAGTAAACAAAATAATCTTTCACAAATTAAGACAAAACTAGCAACTAGCTTATAAACCTTGTAATTGTAATAGAATCTTGTATAGTGATTGACGCCTGTAAAGGCAAAAAGATGTGAGAAGTGATTGAAAAATTTATCATCAATTCCTAAGGTTTGGGGGCCCCATGGATCGCGGGGCCCTGAGCCCAGCGAGCCAATGCGTAAAGATGGGACTGAATAAAATGATTACTATAGAAATCTATTTACGTGGCTTAAGTATGTGCATATTCTTTATACCAGTAGAAATTCTTACAACAAGGCGTTATTATTCCTGTTTTAAGAAAATACGGTTAAAATAATATATTTTCTCAATATAAAAATTTGTTTCTATGCGTACATAATCATTCTAGGAGAATTGTGCGCTATTCTGTTGTCCTGTGATCACCATCATCAATGTTAATGTCACCTAATATACAATTCCTCTATCTGTCTATAATTTTCTCTTTTATAATTTTTTAAAATATATTAATTCTTATTTGCGGCGGTTTGTATATTTGTGTTATCGTCGTTTTTCCGGGTATCTTTATAGTTACTATTTCAATTTCTTACATTTTTTGTTTAGTAATATTTTGTATGTTATATTTTTTAGGGTGCTATTCCACAACCTCTTCTTTCTCTTGAATTACATTCGGCATTGTAATTTCTGAGAGTGTGTAAATGTTGTTCGTAGGGCGATAACCATCTTCCGTTAGTGCTATTATTTCATGAAAAAAACATTTATTCAGATAATCTTATTACACTCTACATTTTTATTCTGTGCAATGTTATTAACCACTACATCATTGAAACTTTTATAAAATAGTTCTCTATTCTAGTTTATAAAGTACACGTAAAAGAGTATAACAAGATCTTCTACTTAAATCCAATTACTAGTTCTTCTATGTCTACGTTTCATGCATGTTGAACAGCACTTTTAGTTTTGCGACGGTTTAGATATCCATCAATTTCACTGAGAAGTAAGTTAATTGCTTTAACAGTACGACCCGCTTTTGCATTACTTTTTTTATGTTACTACCATACTATGAGCTTAATATTTACTAGTAATATTAATTTTCAGAACGTACTGTTTAGTATGTGTTTTATTTCAATTTTAGCAACATAAAGTGAGTAACATAAAAATTACTTATAGATCGTCTCAACCTCCGTATGCAGTAAGGGATATAATAGCAACTTTTATCTCTTACTATCCTTATCTCTTCCGATTGCTATGTTGCAACTTATTGACATATGTCGGCGTCGGCAAAGTACCTATCTATCTGTCTATTAGCGTCAACTGCTGTCAATCGTTATCGTCCTAGTTTTAAAATATTTTTAGTTAAATTCTACGTTAATTTGTTTATATATAGTTGTACAAACCGTTCTTTTCAGAACGCTTCCATCTTTTTCGAGCGTGCACAGGGTAATATGAATATTTTGCTTGACTTTTAGAAATTTTATAACCTATGCATTTAATTACAGTTTTCACTGCGTTAGTGGAGCCTGTAGGGAGAAAACGGCGTAACTTACAGTCCAAGCCAATAAAGGTACGATCTTAGTCCGCTACTTTTCATTCTATATATTAACGACTTGCCAGCTAATGTTAATGGAGCCCAGATATGTATATATGCTGACATCCGTCTTAGTGCGAGATGCGGACCTTACAATTCTCCGTCAAAAATCAGAATCTCCGATTAGGGATGCTGAACAATGGTTCACTGCACATTCACATCAACAAAACAAAAAAGTTAGCCATTTCAACAAAACGCATAAGTCAGCCTTCAACAGCAAGTTTCCTAGGTGTGGTCGTGGATGAAAGTATGAAATGGAACCATCATATTGGAAACTTGGCAAGAAGGTTATCATCTGCTTTATCTGCTATAAAAAGGTTGAAGCATATGGCAACACAAGGATCAGCGAAGATGGCATATTTCGCAACCTTCCATTCCATTGTGTGATATGGATTACTCATCTGGGACACGTCTGTAGAAACGCACAGAATTTTTACATTGCAGAAAAAGGCAATTAGGTTGCTGTACGACCTAGGATACTCAGCCAGCTGCAAAACACACTTTTCTAAAGAAAAAAAACTTACATTACCATCTCCGTACATCCTAGCAGCAGTTGTGTATGTCCACCAAAATAAACTTTCGTAGAAAATGGAAATATCAACGATTACTCCACCCGCGCACAGAATAAAATGCGAACACCGTTCCACCGACTAACTTGTCAGAAGGTAATCGACCACTGGGGAACGAAATTGTATAATTCATTGCCGGAAGAGTGGACCGACTACCGGTAACGGAGTTCAAATCCATAGTAAAGGAAATGTTGATGAAGAGAGGATTATACACAATTGACGATTTCCTAGTCAGCTCATCTACTTGTACCTATACTTATATTTATATTTATACATCGTCTGTCTAATTTATTTAGTGTTGGTATGTTGTATTTTTGTATATTTTGAGTGTCTGACCTATGTACTTATTTATTTGTTTTTATTTTTTATGTATTAACTTTTTATTATTATTATTATTATTAAATAAAATTTCTATACGATATTTAAATTTGCAACGCGAATATCTTTTAACTTTAGCGTTCCATTACACGGCATACTCACGTCCAGCTTCATTATCCGTCAATTCTTGGGACGTATAGCAATACATTGTTGCATTGAATTGCACGAAATTGAAATATTGTGCGCCTCCGCACATGATCTCTAATCAGGTTTCAAAAATATATTTTTTTTCGTGAATGGTTACAGATAGACTATCGTTGTTTTGCAGCTTTTAATGTGACGTTTATAGTTACGAATTGTGATATGTTTATTTCTTTTTAATAGTGTATAAACATCTGCTGTCTTAAGACACAAAAATAGCGGAGAAACTACATAGAGAAGTGCTGTAGATAATCAAGACATGCTCTCAAAACAAAAGAAAGTTAGCATATGTTAACAATAATACGATAACTCATTTTATTTAAGCTTATATAGTATAGTAGGCGATATAATGAACATCCAGTCGTAAATTTGGATCCAGTTATCTCTCTTGTATATCTAATATCTATATCTAATATATCTAATAGGTGGGCGTCTCTGAAAACACTACAAAAAATCGTTCGTGTTATACTTACCTAGATCTATGTTAGAGATCTCCAGGATAAATAATTTCCTCTTTTTGCAGACGCTCCTTCTATTGTTCTTGGCAACAATAGCCGTCGCTGAGAGCGAAAAACCCCCGGTAACCGTAACCAGGACGGAGTTAAAAGTGTCCAGGAGTCTGAATCCGGAAGACACGCAAACGTTGAACGTTATGACTAGGGACGGCAACGTCGCCCAATTGATAGTGAAGAGGAGGGACTCGAAGGCCAAACAGGGCGGACAAGCAGCTTCCGGAACGATCGCGAACAATAACAACAATAATAGAAGAGAAGTGGATTTTGGGAACGCAGCTGAAGGCGCGACTCATTATGCAAAGTCAATCTACACCAATTGGATACCGATATCGTCTTTATACTTGAAACCGAATTTTATCCATTTGGACAAGATAGCCGTTGTCAGAAACGCCAGTGAAGCCCCCGTTTGGATGAACAATAATCTGGGGAATGTTGTGGATAGCGATAGGTAAATACAATTTGTTGCACTAAAACTAATTTTCATTTAACCAAATCCAAATCAAATCGCACAATATCTTAAATTTTCCATTTTGAATGTCTCACACATGATGTTTCAATTCGAATAGCACTCGCTACTTTTTTATTTCAAAATTGAATGCAATACATTCATGTGTCTTTAACTCCTTTCTTTAATTATTGTAGGATAAATATTCTCTATTTTAACATGTATTTGAATATCTTTAATAATTCCTTGCATAACTGGTGATATAAATAACTTGTGTATGTAAACTAAGAAACACTGTCGGATAATACATTCTTTCTAACTAAATAAAAACTAACTAAATAAAATTAAGTCATACATTAGAAATCTGAATTCATACTCATCTATATATGTAATATAAACATCATGATTTTCTATGAGAAACATTAAAAATGTCAAAAGCAATCAACCGAAGAAACGCCATTATAGGCCCATGGTTTATTGTAGGAAGCCAAAAGCACCACAGTACCAAGCAAAAACAATAAAAGGTGTACAAGCATTAAAGACGAACTCCAGTTTTATTATAACCGCCTCTATTTCAGCCGTTCGGTTGGTTGAAGTATTGACCTGTGTCCCTAGATGGCGCATATCTTGACTCATATCAACGATTGGGACGGTTTGCAATGTAGTTTGCGACCTGAAAGTGGGTTTAGAATTCGGAAGGACTTTGACAGCGCATTTAGTCATTTTTCACATTGAAAAAAGAAATAGTAACAGGCGTTGAAAATTAACACAGAAATCTGAAGCAACAGTAGAGATTTTAGCAAGTGAGATTTAAACATTTTACAGAGGTGTCCCACAAACTTGGTTTCAACCCAGAAACCAAGTTTCAACAACCCCGAACGCTTGCAACGACTTTTGCTTTCATGCTTTATTATATTTTTACTGGTGAATTCGTTGTTATATAATTTGATGCTTATGTCAAGTATTTTACATATATTTTCCTTAAATAGACAATACATTTGAATACTACCCTGTTAGTAGTCAATGTTGTTGGAAGTATTCTATGCAGATTTATCTCTTTTTTACATGTTAACATTATGTATTGTATTTGTGAAAGACATTAACGTATAACAACAATCAAACTTAGGATTACTTGCAAGAGAAGCGGCAAGAGGATTTCACTAGTAACCGCTGTAATTTTTCACTACTTTCATTGATGAAATGAAATGAAATCATGAGGTTTTAAATAGATCCTTTTTTCTATGATTTATAATGACTAATTAGTAATTTGTCCTTCATCAAAAAACATATGCTGGCCGCCATAAATAAATGAACATACAGAAAACGTTCGAACATTTTAACGAAATTTTCAGGAAATTATTCGTATTAAGAAACTATGAAAAGCTCAGCAAGATATCATGGTAATAGTGCGTCAATTCTCCTCTGTTTCTTACGCATTCACCTAGTCTACTAAACAACTTGAAACCAGCGAATCGATGGTAGCCCGAGGTATACTATTCTAAGTTTCTAAAATCCTTTGTTGATGAGTATCTACATTATTTGGGGGTGGCTTCGAATTATTAACCCTCTGTGCTTCTATATCCCACACGTGTTCCATTGGTAACATATTTAAAGAAAAAGCCATGGGAAGCGATGAACATTAGCACTATCCACAAACTCCGTAGTAACCCTCGCGGTATGTGGCCGCGCATTATCTTGCTGAAAAATTGGATTTAGCAGTTTTTGAAAATATGCTAGTAACATTGGTTCAAGAACATTATTGACGTAACAACTGCATTTAATGTTCCTTGAATTACTACTTGAGAACATCCAGTTCCATGAAAGATAGCCCTCTCCCTCCCCCCTTCCCTCACCCACATCATAACATCTTGAGCCGTATGTGGTTAAATAGAAAACTGTAGGTCTCTTCTTTCTCCGGAACGTCTTCTGAACAAAATTCAGGTTCGTCACTGGAGATAACTCGATACCAGCGCAGCCTGTCGTTACACCACTCTAGTCGTGCAATTTTATGGCGCAGAGTTAGAGGTAAATTGAGAAATGGTCGGTAAGATCCAAGACATCGAATTCTTCGATCACATGAGCGGCAGATTCTTCACTACTTCCTATCTAAACAGAAAGGAATGGAAACAAAACTGACGCGAGCAAACATCTGCTGGTTTACGGATGGATCGAAAACACAGCAGGGCGTTGGCGCAGGAATATTCTGCAGTAATCGGAGAGTTGAAAAACACTACAACCTCGGGCAACATGCAATAATTTTTCAACCGGAAATCTATGCCATTGAGATGTATGCAAGAGAGATTTTGAACAAACACCTCAAACACAAATCAATAACAATTTTCAGCAATAGTCAGGCTGTATTGAAAGCATTTAGGGCACACAAATCCCACTCTAAACTGATCTGGAGCGGCAAAACCATTCTAAATACAATAGGGGGCCTAAGAAAGTAACCCTGATCTGGGTCGCGGGTCACTCCCTTGCCAAAAAAAGGGTGCCGCGGGGTGCTTCCAGGATCTAGAACTGACAATTGACAACTGACAATATCAACTTCGATAGCTAAACAACAAATTTGTTTCTGGTTAAAACAGAAAGAACTCCAATTTAGGAGCAATTCTCCTGGTTTGGTACACGCGAAAGGGTGTATTTCACCCAATCATATCAGAACTGGAGAATTACTAAAACTTGACCGTAAAAGGGTCAAAAAAAAAAGTTGACTCGCAAGCAAATAATGGCTGAAAATCGATTTTCAAGCAAAAATGTGTATTTTTATCAAAACATTCCTGGGATTTTCTCCCAAAAAAATGCGTGCTATGAAATATTAGTGCTATTGAACAATCAAGTAACTATACATGGACCGACGTAATATCCCCATACAATTAAAATTTAAATTTTAAATTAATGTCATAATTGTCACTTACGTTTCCTTTGAATAATGCAAGGTTCTGACAAATTTAAATCTAACTCTTGTCTCTTGTTTGTGTAAATTTTAAAAAAATCTTTGAAATTTTTCCGAAGATAAGAACAATAATTGTCAACCTTGCTACATTCTTTTGGTTTTATTAGCATAGACGGCTGTGTTACATCATTTTAGATGCTATCATATTCACGTTGCAAAAGTGAATATATCAGAATGATTTAACGATTGTACCCAGGCGTATTGATAATAATATATTATTTCCAAGGCTAAACAGAACGATCAGTACTCACACTGATTATTATAGGATTTAGTGCAATATAAGAATGCATTTTAAAAAAGTAGCCAATTTTTATAAAGAGCCGAACTTAAGTGAATCTGTAAAATACTTTCCATAATTTCAAGAGCTCAGGTGTTTCTTATGTTAGTTTTAGTTTCTTAGATACATCATCCACGGTAGTTAAGTATATAAGAAACTACTTCGTCAAGACACAATCATATGCTTGGTGAATCCGCTGAATACAGTAATAGCTTTCCACGGACTTACGCATGGACGATAGTTATAAATAGCCGGCCCATGCTCCTATTTTCAAACTATCGTTCCACATTCGACAGTAGTAAATAAGATACTAATTAACTTCTTACCCTTAGGTCTTTTTCAAAGAAGCGGCCTCGTTAGATATGAACCAAAAGTGAAGCACGTCATTCTCTTTTATCAAATCACCTTACATCTGAGAATCCAAGTGTACATATATCAATTTACGTTTTGTCTAATCGCTTCTCGTGGGCACAATTAAAATAAGTATGCGATAAACTACAAGTTTCTAAAAAGAAAATATGAAATCAAAGATTCTAAATTAGTAAGTTATAGTACAGAAATTTATGGGGCTAGGTGTGATAAATTTTGGATAAAAGTGAATGGCCTTGAATTAGATTTTGTTTAAGGCTATTCAATGGAAATATACTGTGCTCAAGATGAAAATGTTTACTATGAGTTTCTTGAAAACGCCAAAGGATAGTAGGTTAATGATTAAATAGGAAAAAGTCGTGTGTACAAATAGCACTAGCATTGGAAACAAATGACGAGCATGAAGCGGGAATCGAAATGCATTGCGGTGCTACAATGTGGTCAGTCAAGTTCTGTGGAAAGAACAAATGTTTCTAGACCTGTCAACTTAATTTTTTTCTAAAATGAACGAACAGGTTTAGATATGCTTCGAGTTTATTTTGAATGCGATGATAATACTTATCGAGCAGCAAAACTTTATTCGCAGCGTTATCCAAACGCTATCCAAGTCGATCAAAATTTCAACGACTAGTGAACAGTTTACGGATATATGACGACTTCAAAAAGCCAAAAAAATTGTAGCGTCAACATCGCGATGAAAATCTACGACTCAACGTACTTTTGATTGTTGAGGAAAATCACTGGACTCCACTAGAGAGATTTCTGCTAATTTATGACCTTCCAAGCATACCGTGTAGCAAATTTTGAAAAAAGAGATCTATCCTTCTAGAATTTTATGGTCAGATGAGTGTGGTTTTTCCAATAACTGTACATTCAACTGAAACAATTATCGGTGGAAGGCCATTTTCAGCACAGATTTTCTGTAAATTTCTGGTGCGGCATTTTACACAATATACTAATTGGGCCTATTTTTATTGATGGTAAACTAGATCAGCATAAATTCCACGGAATTCTGGGCTAAGATCTGGAAAAGTTTCTTGAAGAGCTACCGCTCAATGAGTTTCGGAATGTGATATTTCAGCAGGATGGTGCTCTACCCTTCATAATGGCCTTCTGAATACGGTGTATTTAACCAGAAGATTTGGCGATTCTTGGATTGGGACATATGGACTCATTCCTTGGCCGGTACGTTCGCCAGACATTACTCCAATGGACATTTTTCTTTGGGGATATCTTCAAGATCAAGTTTATGTAAAGCTTCCAGAAGATGATATTCAGTTAAGAAATAAAATTACTGTAGCTTGCCAGAGAGTTCTTTCCGAAATGTTATCCAATGCAACATACGCAAAGATGCCGCCAATGTTTAGCACAAAATGGATTCAAATTTTTAACGCTATTGGAAAAAGTTCTTTCACAAAAGAATAATTTATTAAGTAACATAACGGTGTTGAAATAGAATTTGCACTTCTTTTAATTATGAATGATGGAATTATGTCGTATCCGGTATTCATAGAGTTATTCAATCTATTAATTGATCTCAGTATGTCATTTTCGACAACTGGTGATGTGAAAAAACATTTACCCATTTGGATAGGCTCCATACTACACTCAGTATCATTTGTAAAGGAAATAGAAGATTGTTTAAATCTCCTATTGAAATTGTTGCAAAGAACAGAAAGTTTATTTATTTCGGGCAATTTTCTCTCGTCGTTAATAGAGGCGAGTTATGTCCAATAACCTCCCAAACAGCTGTAGACATGTTCTTGCTAGACTTCTAAACGAAGCTATAAAGCAAAAATCATGTAGCGAGCCAACAACCGTTTTAAATGTCTAAATAAAAAAACAAATAATTAATAATTCTTGCCAAAAAAAGCCACAATATATTATACCTTATAAGGAGAAATTATCCAGTGCAGTGCCCATAATTCTTGCTTTTGGACCGAATCTATTCTAATTAACGGAGATCTTACGTCTATCCCAAGTTGCACACGAATTCCTATTGCCAGATCAAAACCTTCCAAGCGGTATATTCAGAAGTCTATCTTAAGCAAGCAAGGGCTTCAGTGCAGCTAAAGTGATTTGGATTAAAACCAAGAATACCGCATTATTTTGAAGCATACCCTTTACTAATGGTCGATTTGCGCTGTATAAAACGTTATGTTAGTCAATGTCACGCCACATGAGAGTAGATCCGCTAATAACACATTAATTAATAAGGTAATTTATACATATCTGAACTGATTTATTCACATAATGGGTGTAAATATACAAAATAAAGAAATTACTTGTGGTAATTTCGCCCATTTCATAAATTTGAATAACAAATTAGATGTTTGTGCCTCAATTCTTGTCTCGTTCATGTTTCAGTTTGCTATTTTCAAGGTTGAGTTTCTATACATCAAAATTACTACGACTAAATAATATAAAACACATCCTGTATAAAATCATACATCCAATAAGATTTCAATTTAACTTAAAAAGATTGTTTCAGTAATTATCCTTACTGATGCATCTACAGAAAACAAACTCTTTAATTTCAATTTCAATAATATATAATTAATTTGAAATTAGCCTTAAGCATATAAAGCTTAGCATACTTTAATCACTCTCATATGGACTCTTGGCACAAACCTTGTGAGAAAATAGAAGCATAAGCAAAACGACTGGATTGCCAACTATTTAAATTATAAGTAAAATCAATTTCTAGATCAAATACCAGGTGGGAATCACGGATATAATTAATTGCTTCTTGATAATTGTGCTGTACGTATTATCTGAAACTCTGATCTTAATTACATTTAAGGATTAATCATAGACGGAACAATGGAACAACGTCTGTATTATAATTTCACAGCAATGTAGGTTGCAAATTTATGGTTAGGTTTTCGCAGTGATCACGTATGTACAAGATCGCTGCACGAAATATTATTAATGTGGGCAACCATGGCAAAAAGTTTTACCAAAGTAGCATAATTTCTTAATTCATTGTAAATCTAGAGTAATATTGTGGAATTTATATTAACTTCGTGGGTGCCGTAAACATTGTATTTTTTAAATGATAGTAGTTCAAAATTAATAGTTAGAATTATAAATATAAGTTTTCAAAAAGCGGAATTGATGTCTTAGTGACCAATTATCATCTCTGATTTTTGTACTTACGCACCTTTTACCGTGTTTCTTTTTATAACGTTACACATAGGTATGCTATAAGCCTTCAGGATAATGGACTGAAAACATGTCCCTAACCCGTCCTAAATCATTAGTCTCCAGGTACTACGTTATCACTGCCACCTTTTCATCTTTGTCATAATTTAAATAAATCTTCTACTTTTCAATAAAATGTATTTAATTTGTGATTGATGAATAAATAAAAAAAAAATACATTAATAAAGAGACTTTAAGAGAAATTGACATTTTTGTTATTTTTTCACACTAATGACTATTGCGCTCAACCTGCTAGAAATACCTATGTGTAACGTTACAACAGGATACCTGTGTATGCGTTGTTAGGGAAACCAAATATGAACAAGAGGGAATTATAATGTTCAATGATGTTCAATCGTCTTTTCATTTAGTTTTTAAGACAATTCTTGCAAACGTTTTAATAATTTGGAACTTAAAACTTCTCAGTTTTTATCTGAAAAAACTTTGCTTCATCGTAGCTTTTCTTTTATGATTTATAAACGTAGTTTTCAAGTTTAATTCAACTGTGTCTATCATTGTGGTATTTTTAAATATTCAATCGCATTTTTATGTTATTAATTCCATGGCTGTGTTAGTTAAATAATATTTAAGTCACTATTTGAACTTCATGATCCTATGATATCTCGCAGAGTTGATAGACCGGCTATGCCATGGTTGTCTGATAACCTAAAATGACTAATAAACTTGCGAGATAAAGCAAAGGCGAAATATCGCAGGACAGGGTTATTGGTCCACTGGGATTATTATAAATCTCTCCGTAATCTTACGAATATTACTTTTAAAAATGAGAAGAAAGCGTACTTTGAGTTGGTTAGTAGAACTAAACCCAAATCAGATCTATTTAAACAAATCCAATCTCTCAATATTGAGGGAAAACCAACCATTCCGGCTCATTTAGCAGATGCAGATAAAATCAACTATTATTTCGTATATTCAATTCGCATCAGACCAACGATTGGCGTCCGTACCTCTGACGCAGATGTTTCGCAAGTATTTTCTTTCCAACCGATCGATGAACACGTTGTTTATAATATTATTAATACTATCAAATCTACCGGCACTAACTGCGTTACCGTACAAATGATAAATTTATGCTGTTCTACTATCTTACCCTATCTTCCTCATCTGATTAATGTCTGCCTGGATGAAGGAGTATTCCTGATGATTGGAAACATGCGCTGCTTCTCCCTTTACCTAAGAATCTCACAATCGAAGGAGTATGGGGATCTTAGACCGATAAGTTTGCTCCCTGTGATATCCAAAATTATAGAAAAAATCATTAACGAACAAATTACAAGGTTTTTGAACAGTCACATTCTCCTTCCTGGAAACCAGTCCGGGTTTCGGAAAGGATACAGTTGTGAAACCGCACTTCTCGGTATCACAGATGACATCTGGGCCTCGTGACGATTCTGGTTTTGTTGGACTTAAGCAAGGCCTTTGACACGGTTGATCATCGTGTACTTTTGTCTCTTCTGAAACCTGTTGGTTTTGGGGATATAGCGGTGGATTTGGTGGAGAGCTTCTTGATTAGCCGCAGGCAAAGCGCTCGTTTGGATGGCACTAGGTCCTCCTCTTTAGCACTGCACTACGAGGTTAGCCGGAGTTCCATTATTGGCCCGCTCCTCTTTTCCTTGTACACTCGCGAATTTGCAGAGAGAATCCGTTTCTGCAGGGTACACACATACTCCGATGATACTCAACCCTACTTATCCTTCGCGCCTGTGGACTGGAAGTTGGCGGAATAAAGACTTAATGAAGATTTGGAATATTTATCAAGGTTTGAAACAGAGCGTGGACTCGTGGTTAACCCCGCCAAGTCCCTGGCTCTGGTCTTTGGCAATTCCAGTGCGTGTGACCGGGTTAGACACTCAACAAGCGTTCGTCTTGGCCGGACAAACCTACCCCTTGCGCAGTCCGCGAGGAACCTTGGCTTGATATTGGACAATAGCTTCAGATACAGGTTGCAAATTAATAACTACATAAAATGGGCATATTTGAATCTAAAAAAAAATATTTCCTCACGGATCAATATTAAACCTTAAAACCAAAATCATACTAGGTGACGCATTTTTCCTATCCCACTTTACATGCTGCACGTCAGTTTATCATTCATCTATCGACAAATATACCCAACGTAGAATTCAAAGAGTTCAAAACTCCTGCTTAAGGTTTATTTTCGGATTACGTAAGTATGACCATATCTTCCATACACTTCGCCAAGCATGCTGGCGGAATATACATAGTAGAAGAGAGTTACAGGCTCTATGTTTGTTTCACAGAATTATCCTTTTTAAAACACAACCATACCTACATGAAAGGATCAGATATCGTCGCGATGTGCGTAGCATAACAACTCGTTTCCGTGGCCTAATATCTCCACCACCTCACAGAACTGCCCTGTTTAAAAGGGCGTTTTCTATTGCAATTATCTCAAGATATAATAGCCTTCCAAGATAACTCTAGAAAATTTCGCCAGGTATTTTTCGGCGTAGACTTAGGGAGAGACTGATTATAGACTGTCTGTTTCGGGTGTTTCAGGGGATAATTACAGTTTAGTTGTTTGTAATATGTGCATTGACATACTTTTAGTTTTAGGTATAAATTGCTTTTTTTGTTAATCTAAAATCGGGGTTTAGGAGGGAGACCTCTGAACCTCGCCCCGTGATTTGTGAAAATATTCAAGCTTTAAATGTATTATTGTTATTGTACTTATTTATAAGTTCACAATAAAGGCAGTATTATTATTATTAAATTTAATTTATACTTTACTAACATCAATTTAGGAAAGATTAAAATTGTATAAAATGTGCCTACACTGTAATTGCTGTGGTTTTATCGTTCAGATAGACGATAAACTGTTATTATCGAGCACCAATGGTCCCATGAACTTGGACTAAATAATGGAGTACCGCGGATGCTTGCTTAGAGCCAATTCTATTTATATTTTACGAGCGTGACAATCATTTATGTGTGAGCCTAGTGATTTTCAGTATATGCACTTCTAATTTGTTTCAAGGTTTGAGTTGAAAAGCAGGTTAAGTCTAAACTCCACCTTGTGGTTTGCTGTTAAATAAAAGAGAAATGATATTTCTAACTTTCATTTATATAGTTCGGCAAAATAAAAACTACTTATTATTATTACTGTTATTATGTGCGCCAACCGATAGTGTTTTCAGATGATGCAACACTTTTTCATTAAAAGATTGGCATTAAAAAAATATAAATAAGGTAAACTAAGACAAAGGAAAATTGGGATCGTAAGTAAGGTAATAAAATGGTACAACGCAAATAATCTAAACCTAATTAAAATTTAAACAATAAAATTTCAGGCAATATAATTAATTACTAATATTACGACTGCTAAGACAGAATTGAGAAAATAACCAAGCAAGAAACATATTAATTGGGGCTTAGTGTCAGTCAAGTCAACAGAATTTTGAAATTTCAGAAAAAGCCTATAAGGGCTATTGCCACTTTGAGCAACATTACACATGTTAAGCCATATTTTAAACTGTAGATATTTATACTTCCGTTATTACGTGCATTTAACTGTTACTGTTTATGAGAAAGATTCAAAATAACGTCAATTTGTTTTGTTTGGAAACCTACGCAGTGCCGCCAATAGCGTAAAATTTCTAAAAGAATGATATTTTTTATCATTTTACGCTGTCTAGGTTTCCAAACAAAAGAAATAACCTATTAATTTTTTCCCATTCTGTTATCTACATATGTTTGGATCTTTCTTTATATTGTGTTTATTTTCTATTTCAATAATTTAATTATTTTTAAAACAAACAAATGTCTACATATTCTGTTTTTGCCGTTGGCGAAACTGTGCAGGTTTCCAAACAAGATTTACGTCACACTTTTCTTCTCAATTCCAGTCATCATTATAATACTCCAACGAATTCAGCGATTAGCATTCCTTTGCGTCGAATTTCACTGAAGTAGCAAGCAGTGGAAAATAAGGAAATAATATTTTAAAATAATCTTATCGTATAAAAACATTACTCTTATTTAAAAAATGATTTTATATAGCCTATAAAGGAAAAAGGATATTTTAATCCTAATATCTTTTTTATAGAATTATAGAATACGGTGGCTTGAAATAGTATCAATGAGACTCTAGATACATATTTCGGCAACTAAGTAGAACCTACAAAGAAAAAAGTATAAAACTTACAAGTAGTATCTCTAGTTAAGCTAAAACAATGGAATATATGCTTTTCCAACTGAAGAGCATATCTTCCAAGGTTTTACTTTAACCAGAGATACGAAGTCATACGAAGTACAATGATTTTCTTTGTAGGTTTTACTGAGCAACTTAGTGGCCGAAATAAGTATCTAGAGTCTTTTACCCATTAAGGTGGTAAGGGTAACTTTTGTGTTCTGGTACTAATATTTTTTGTTGTTGATAGATAATTTCTTCTTTTAGCAAAGAAAAATATTATTGGTTTTCAACAATTTAAGTATAGAGGTTGTAATTAGCCACCATCAGAATGTCTTTCTAATAATAACTGAGGATATACAAAATATACAATTTTGCAGAATTCCTCACGTTCCAAAACCTGTTACGATCCGTTCCGAAGACATTTTCGTGAAGCCAGCCGTAGACAAGAAAAGAGGACGATCACTGGTCAGTGTAGACAGCGATGGGATTCCAATAATCCACGGAGTCAGGGTTCCAGACGACGAAAGTGACAAACAACAGACCTGGAGGAACGCTAGGGTGATCAACGGAGAGCTGGTTCCCTATGAGGAAGGTTACAGACCTCCACCAGCTATTCCTATAGGAGAATTGGTGTACGCGAGCCAAGCAAAGCATACTGCAGAAGAAACAAGAGGGGTTGGTCCATTCAGTAAGGAAGACAACTACAGAATGAGAAAGGAACATCCGACCACGTCCATAGGGCCGTTTACCATCCAAGATAATAAAGCATCCGAGAGTCCGTTGATTGGAGAAGATGAGAGTAGACGCGAAAAGAATTACGTACGCTTCGGTAATAGTAATTCTGGCTTCGGTCCCTTCACGAAGGAAGATAATAATCGACTATCGAACGCCAAGTTGCTTGAGTATATCAAGCAAATAAACGAGAAGGAATCGAAAAGGGACTACTATTCTGGAAGGAAATATAGATCTTATGAAACACCTCAAATGCAAAGACGTATGCTTCAATATTCCGGCAACCCTTCTTACCCCAATTCTCTATTGTATAGTCCTGCCACCAAATTAAGTCCAGTTAATTTTAATGAAGGTGTAAGGACGCCAGTCCTCCAATATGCTCACCCGGAACTAGGTGTACAACCAGCTAAAGCTAGTAGCGATGACGATTATACTTACAAGAAAGATGCTAAAGCAAATCGTGCAGATTACTCACCTTACGACGTTAAACCCGAAGATAACTCAGATTTAGATAACCAGTATCATAACAACGTCAATTATTACAAGAAGGATCTTATGCAATACCCCTATAACGCTTATTATGTAAAAACGAAAACTGAGCAACCATTCTGGATGAAATTCACTGAGACCATCAAAGACAACGTCCAAAGCGGATTTGAAAGAATGCAACAGTTAACTAGACCGGTCTTTGAACCCCTAATGGAAGCTACTCACAAAATATCTCACAATTTGGGACTGAGCAAATCCTCACCTTCGTCTGCGCAAGATAAGGTCGGATTCATAACACCTATGAGCAGTTCAGTAATCTTACCGGCTTTGGGATTAGTAGCTGGTGGTGCCGCGTTGGGATTGGGAGCTGCGGCTGTAGGAAGATTCTTACAACCCGCAGAAATGAGGCAATTTAACGGTTACCCCAACGATATCTTTGTGATCATGGAAGAACGCAATCCAGCTAATCAACAGGAAACGCATAGGAGATTCGCCAGGAGTTTATCGACGGAGGACGATTATTACATGCAAGAGTTGGCGTTCAGTGCTGAAAAGGAGAATAAATATAAGGAGTTGACGTCGCCCCACCTGTGGACGGATACACCCTGTTCGAAAAAATTGTTTTGCGAAGTGATGCTTCGACAAAATGAAGACGAGGTGGTTGTCATGGAAAAGAGAATGGATTCTTTACTCGGAATGTAAGTAGCTTTATATGTTTTTATAGTTGGTTAGATTAATTCGTAATTATCTATTAAGTGATTAAATTGCACTTTGCAATAATATTTATGCCAGTAACTTTTAACAGACATTGCCGTGATATACCTAACGTCAAATTAAATAATGTTGGAATGTTCTATTGGTGGCAATGATTTCTGCAGTTAGGGCAGTATAATGAATGTGTACAACTTTATGTAAATATCTGCGCTAAATGCCTCACATTGAAGAATTGCTATACTTTTTCATTGACAGTGTTATACGTTAGACGAAGATAGATAAGATGAAAATAGCCCACCTAATTTTACCCACAATGTAATTGCTTGTGTGTGTTTTTTGTGATTTGGCCAATTTTTTGGCGAACGAGATAATAAATACTGATAAATATATAAACCTACTCAAAGAAATCATGTTACCGTATGCTAAAGAAGATGTGCCGCAGCGTTGGATCCTCATGGATGACAATGGCCTAAAGCACAAGGCACAAGGGTAATAGATTGGTTATAAGAGGAAAATATCAATCTGATGTTCTGGTTTAGTCAAAAGCCTGACATCAATCAAATCCAGAACTTATGGATTTGATCTCTTTTTGTGGAAGCCGTCTGATCTAGGTCACCGGAAACACTTCTACCTTTTGGCTTTTTATAATTAACCCCCCATTTCTTGTATTCATGCACCGTACCACCCCACGATCCTTGTACACTGCACTGTCCTTAGTGGATGGGTCTGTGTTCTTCTGGGTTCATTTTTGATTTCCCAAATATTGCTTATAAATATAAGCTGCGCATTGACACAATATATGATATGCAGTCTCTATTTACCCTTTAGACCATCTGCAGTTTGTTCCCTCAATTTCAGATAAATATCTTTATTTTATCTTTATTTTATTGTATTTTAGAAATACTGCTATTATTTTGCAGATTGTTTTTTTTTTTTGAATAGTTTATCACATATTACTCAAGAGTAGGTTGCTGTTTAATGGTTCAGATTTCCATATTTGAATAGTAAAAATATATCAATATTATTATTATTCTCAATTTGTCTATGGAATAAAAGATATTTTTATTCGCACTGCTACAGACCTCTATATGTACATATTATATTTTCAAAGTCGAAACACGTTTCCTCTGCTTAGAATAGATTTTATTACCACTCTTTGTTGAGACGCTGGGATAGCGCAGTGGTTAAGCGCTGGGGTTCTGTGGGGATGTCAACGGTACGAATCCACGATTCGGCGATTGATTTTTAAATCGGTCGCAGCAAGGAGGCCGATACCTCTCCGAGTACGCTTCAGTGTTGAGGAGTCTTGCTGCCCTCTTACGACGATGAGCAGCAGTAACAAGCCACACACTTCACATACACACATACAATACACAATCCTAATATAGTGTGATACAATAGACCTTAAGGCTGTAGAGTCTAGTCTCTGCATTATAAATACATTACTTACTTTAATTACGTTGTTTGAGTACTATTTTAGTTGTATTTTAAATTTTCTTTATTCTTTCGTAATTTATCGTTTGTCATTGTCTGTTTATTAGTTTCACAGCAATTACTTTTATCAAAAGTCATAATTCTAACGGAATAAACATTTCTGGCAAAAATAATTATTATTATAATTTCGACATTAAAAGAAAAATTTTAATAACTCTAGTATTTTGTTACCATGCCAGATGTGCAACTATCAATTGTTTCCATATCCTTACTACGTGAACAAATCAGAAATGAAAAGGTTAAAATGGCTGTGATTTATTTAATTGTAAAAAGAATTATGTCAAGTGTTATATCTTTGAAATCACTGAAAAAATGCCTTTCTTATAAAGTCATAGCCGTCTATGGTTGTCATTAAAAAAACACAATTTTTTGTCATATCTCAAAAATTATAGCTTAAATAAAAAATGGGTTAGACTATCTTATACAGCACATGTTTACCTTAAACTTTCTTATTTGCATCTCTTTTCTAAAGTCAATAATAATAGAGGTACAGGCACTAAACGAAATAGTTTCTTCGAGAGCCGTGCATTTTTTCGAAAAAACAAAAGGCTCATTCAATTGAACTTGCTTCCGAGATCCTCGTACTACACATCGGGAAAAAACTCACCCTGTATATACAACTTACTTCAAATATGTTGTTGCATTTCATTACAGGTGTAGCAAAAAATAGGACACATTTGTTATTTTCTATCTAATTTCATATCTAATTAAAAATAGCATATGTATGTCAAAGCGTCATTGAACTTGAGAGGCTAAAAAGTGAAAGCCACAGGATACATGTGTAGATATTTAGTAGAACTTACGCTTTATTTATCATCGTAATTCAAATTGATTTTAAATTGGAGTTACCAATCAATAAATTGAAGAACATACATTTAAAGAAATGTAAAAAAAAAGATTTATTAGGGAAAATTTCTTTGCCGAATAGGCGATGATAAATAACTTTAATTATAGACTGTTCATGTTTAGTAAATATTCTATTTATTTCTGCATATTTATTACATAATTAGCATTTTCATGAAAATAAATTAAGCATTTAAGTTCAAAAAAAAAAAATAGAAGAAACATGGTCAAGGTACATTCACTGTTATAATAACGAAGCATTGGCCAGTGGATCAAGTTTACGCTTTCTTTGACCTACATCACACTAAGCCGCGTAACCAAACATTTTAAGTCAATAGTAAATAAACGTGAAAGACGAAGAAGACTATCACCTAGCAGCTTTCTACCTCGCTTAATCTTTCTTTTCCTAAAAAGTCGAGTTCGTTGCCGCCCAAGATGATTTTACAATTAGTTATACCTGTCATCACATTGCGTAACCCCTATTCTTGTGGTTCCAAGTGGAAATATATCAACACTATTTTAACTCCACGTTCTTGTTTAGGCATATAGCGTATAGGTAATTACAAAAACCTATTAGAGGAAAGTGAGTTTGCATTGTGTTTAAGCATTGTTGTGGTGTACGTCCCAAACATTACACGTTTAAATGCGACGTGTAAGTATTTGAGTGAGAATCGTTTCTACGTGAGCGCTTCAATTTTCTGCTCATGTACATTGTACAATCCCGACCTTCGACTTGTTCTTTTAACTTTTACTGTGCTATTAGAAAGTTAAATTGCAGAAAGTATTTCGTTTTAAGAAAATAATGCAGGTTGCAGTCTGACTGGCTGGAAACATTGTTGATTCTAATTAAGGCGGAATTATTGCCGTTTGAGATCGTAATTTTGGCGTGGTAGTTTCTCTTTCTTTGATGGTTTATGGCAATAACTTGCATATTTTGTTAAGAGTATATTTAAATTGTTTCAAAGAAACCTTTCTATGCAACTCTTGCTTTTTCAAAAGCTAAAAGGATTCTACGACAATAACGAGAATCGTTTAGTGTTTAATTATAAAACAGTGAGCACATAAAGGTAGGAATAAATCCATTTAAAATACAAGTGTTTTTTTTTTTTCGAAGAAACACTTGGGCCCGTCGATTTTTGATTTTAGTTGCCGTCTTTCTGGTGATTATTTCATGTATACAGGCTGACCCAAAAACATGTTATGACACCTCACTTATTTTTTGTTTTAATGGACACACCTTTTCTTATTTCATTTTTAAATTTTACGTCAAATTTTGAACATATTTTATGTATCATGTCGTAACCTGAATTCAACTGTTTCCGAAATAAACTGTAGAAGCCTAAAAAATTCAACCAAACATAAACACTAATTATGTAAATGAAACCTTGAATTGAGTGATACTGTTGACAGTGACAGTTGATTCATATCTTAAGCAACTTTACCAAAACTTATTACGATAAGTTTTTTTTTAATGATACGTCTCAATGAAAGACTGATGATGATTGGTTATGGGTACAGGATGCGCACCTAAAGGGAAGTTTGCGAAATGTTTAATGCTAGGTATCCTCACAGAGAGCCAATATGTCAATCCACTGTCAGTAAGATCGACAAAAATATCGTAATTTAGATCACGTCAGGGATAATTATACGAAAGGTCTGTTTACGGTATCAAAAGATAAACAGCTAAATGCATTACTGATTGTTCAAGAAGATCACCATAAGCCTAGCCGCAGTATTGCTTTAGAAAATCAGATCTGCTAGACATCCGTCCTAAAGTATTTAAAGGAAAATGAATGGCATCCTTACAAAGTCCAGTTGGTTCATGAGCTAAATGAAGTCGACCACGACAGACGACTTGAATTTTGCCAGATACTCATGAATTTGTGCAATAACGATCCATAGATTTCAAAACGAATTGTATTTTCGGATGAGGCAACGTTTTGTCTCAATGGAGGTGTAAACAAGCAAAACTGTCAGTATTGGGATACTGAAAATCCTCGCTGGATAATGGAATGTCATACCCAATATACTCAAAAAGTTAATGTTTGGGCCAGCATTGTTGAAAACAAGATTTTGGGGCCCTTTTTCTTCGATGGGAACTTAAACAGCCATAGCAACTCTCGCGGAATACAATCAAAAGCTTTCTCAATGTCTATAAAAGCCGCATATATAGTTGTATTTACGTTCTACTCAATTAGCTGTTTCAACGTGAATATATTATCCTGCACTCCTCTACCTTTCCTGAAACCACTCTGTGCCTCTTCGTGTTGCATTTCTGTTGTCGTTTTTAGCTTTTTCTCAATAATCCTTTCATATAGCTTTAGCATAGTAGTAAGTAGAGTAATTCCTCTGTATTTTTTACAATCTTTGCTGTCCCTTTTTTGTAATATTCCCACTTCCCAGTCTTGTGGTATTTTTTGTTCATTCCATATTTTATTGAATAGTGTTTTTATGATTTTTATCCCATTATTACCCATGTTTTTCAACACCTCTGATATTATTCCATCCTTTCCTGCTGCCCTGCCTCTAAGTAATAGTTTTATTGCTTCTGCTAGTTCTTCTGTAGTTATTTCCTATTTTTCTGTAGTCTCCCTGTTTTCTTTGTATACCTCACTTTCCTCTTCTAATCTATTTGCCGGATCTAGTGGTTCTGTATTGCGCAGCTCTTCAAAATATGCTTTCCAACGCATCATTATGCGTTTCTCCTAGTCTACTATTTTCCCTTCCTTAGTTTTAATATATAAAATTTTACTTTGTTTGTCTTTTCTCATATTTTTTAGTATTCCATAAAACAGGTTTTGATTACCTTTACTATCCCTTTCCATTGCTTCTCCAAAATCTTGCCACGACTTTTGTTTTGCTGCCATTACTAATTCTTTAACTTTTATCCTTTGTTATTTATATCTACTGTAAGTGTCGTTATTCTTATTACTCAAGTATACCTTCCATTTCTATTTCTTCAATGTTATTTCTTGTCTTATTTGATCCGTCCATGACTTCGTTTGCTTTATATATCTGTTTATTTTACTTTATATAATTTAGCTGTCTCTTCTGTTCTAAGTTTGTAGGTTCTAATTGCTTTCTTTATACCATTTCTGTTATTACTATTTGTTTTAGTATTTCCTTTCTTTACTTTATTACTTATTTCTATTTTCGAAAGAACCAGATAATGATCCTGAGTATATTTCACGGCTTCTCCTGACTCTAGTATCTTTTACTTCTCTTCGAAATTCCCTGTTTATTATAACATAATCTATCATAGTTTTCGTCCATTATTATTTCTTATATCTTCTGCATGATTCCCTATTGTTTCCCCTGTTTCTTCATCCTATTTTTCCCACTCTTCCGTTTAGGTCTCCCAATATTATTAATCTTCCTTTGATTTCTTCTGTCACTTCGGCTAGCTGATCCCAATATGTGTCTTTACTATTACTTTCCTCATCTTCGTTTGGTCCATATGTTACTATAATTGTCCTTTTCACCATTTTGTCAATTTCTAATTCTATCATCAAAATTCTTTCTGCAACTGCCGTCTAATTTTCGTATATATTTTATGTTCTTTTTTTATGTAACAATTCCTGCACCGGCTTCTTTGTCGACCCCGCTATATGTAAGTTTCTTTTCGTTTCCATAATACCCAATATATCTATGGCCACCTTTTCTAGTTCTTCCACTAATTCGTCTTCTTTGCCTGTCAAACATCTGACGTTCCACGTTCCAATTTTCCAAATATTTTTCTCTCTTCTGATTTTGCACATTGTATTTTTTGTTTCCATATTATTGACTTTGATTGACTTCTTCATTACCAGTTCCTTTGCTTCGGTGATTTTTCCATTTTCCTGTCCTTCGCTTTTTTTCGTTCGTTTTTTTTCACGGCCTTATTGGTTTATTTCGCCCCGTATGGTATTTCTCCAATGCTTCGGTCTCTTTATTCCGGCTCCAAGTTTCTTCATCAATTAGCAGCTTTCGGAAACCCATTTTAACTCTTTTACCTTTAGTTATTTCCTCTTTAGCGACTTTCCTAATTATTGCTTGTACCTTTCTGACCTCTTTCATCAAGTCATCATTTTTGTAAATTTCCTCTGCACTCTCTGGTAACTTGCTTTTAATACTCATTTGAATTTATGTTAATTTTATTTAGAATTATACAAATAAACAAAAATCCGCCATTTCTATTACCATTACAAGTTAATTCAGAGCTCACAAATGATATAATTTATATAATCAGCAGAGGTTAA
This sequence comes from Osmoderma eremita, assembly GCA_031763485.1. Lineage (NCBI taxonomy): Eukaryota > Metazoa > Arthropoda > Insecta > Coleoptera > Scarabaeidae > Osmoderma > Osmoderma eremita. The sequence goes on along the minus strand of JARFOC010000923.1, from coordinate 602,673 downwards.
TATTTTTGTATATAACATATCCCACACATAAGCTAATACTCGCGCACCATTCAGTGTCTGGGTCAAAGAGAAAGTAAATCCGAACCGCCCGAGGGCATTCCACATTCTTTACTCATCTCCGTTGAATGATTACGCGACTTCTTCCCTGTCCCGTGCTTCGAGTCGAGTCTCTTCCTTGGGAAAATTTATTACCTCTGTTTAAGTATTCAAATGAAGACGTCCAGGAATGTTCTCTTCTAAAATAGAAACTACTAGATATATACCGGCGGTACTCGCCCATGTTGTTTGATATTTCCCGGAGCGTTTATTAATAAAATCAGATAATACAGCCGTTGATTAAACACGTGAATATGATCAGTGTTTAGGGAACCTTCTACCGAAACCGACCACTAAACGATGTTTTTGAATGTTCGTTAAGTGACGACGGTGTAAAGAAATACGTACAACGATCTCGAGATTAACTTTTTGATTTATTCAGGCTTTAGAAATCGGTTATGGGAAAGTTACACGTCGTTATAGATATAATCCGGTTACTAATTTAGCCATTAATACAACCTAACGCAGGTCATTATCACGTAACGCTATCAAAATTAGAGGTTATTGAGACGGTGGGAGAATGTTGAAGTAGAAATTATGGTATTGATTGTGTACCCAATTGAAGAGTTCGTAACCGAATTCTTTTTCGAATTTATTTGAGTGAAAATTTGTAATTAATCACTTCTGCTTATTCAAATAAAATTCCAAGATTGGAAAATCCAGGATTTTAGAACAAGGATTTAGGCTATTAGCATGAGGAATTTGCAGTTAATCCTCTAATTGTAGTAATACTTTCATTGCAGGACTGACCGAAGCTATTCCGTTAAAAACTAAATTTTACATTCTTACATATTCATGAGGAGAGATTGTTAACGATGGATGATTAATTGAGTTGCTCCTTGGGCTATTTCCATCGTTTGTTGGATTTTGTTGATCCCACGTTTCGGCAGTTCGTCTACTGTCGTCATCAGGGTAGATCTGATAGGATCTGTTGCTTGCCAAATTTACTATTGCAACTTATCTGACAAATATATTCGAGAACCAATTTTTCTAACAATTTTATCGGTAAAGATTGCAAGGACTACGAGGCAGCACAATAAACAGACTGCTCGGATTACTCCTACCGCACAAAGTATTCATTTATTCAGGATGACACGTGTTTCGGGATTCTCATTATCAAGTCGAATAACTGAATGAGCGCAAAAATAACTATGAACATTCACTACTCTTTCTTCTCCCTTCATTCCCTCTAGCTGTCCCTAACATATGTACAACCTTCTCCCAAATCCCGAACGCAAAAATTCTTAGAAGAAGCACCCGAGTGTTCTCAAGTGTACGCTTTTATTACACCAATAAATTCATCAATACAGAAAATAACAAGGGCGCTTTTTATTTGACTTCAGTTCAAAAAGAAAACTGCAATTGATCGTCTCATTTGGTGTACAACATCAATACAGGCGATGAAACGCGGATATACTGCTATGATCTTAGTAGTAGTAGTAGTAGTCTTTGGCAACGAATCAGCTCCAAAAAAAGATGTTCGTGAGAAAAGGTGGAACAAGATGATCGTGGAATTACTGGACATGTTTCCACTGTAGCACTGAAGGATCGTGGTACGGTTAATACTGCATGTTACACTACAGTTTTCTTGCATTAAGTTTTCAGAAAAAGCGTCAGAGACATTCACCGTATAGTCCAGAGCTAACATATAATGATTTAATTACACTTTCGTATGTAAAGGATAAGTTTATGTCTCATCGGCCGAAGAATTCCGCATTCAAAATTTCAATAATTAACCTAATGCCGGGAATTGGAGAAAATGTTTTGAAGATGGGTTTTCACGGATGCAAAAATGCATTGATTGTGTTTATGTTATAAGTAAAACAAAGAAAAAACTAGTATTCAATATTAATGGGTGTGAATCTTCTAATAAATACTAATCCATATGTGTAGCTAAATCGCATAAAAAGCTGTGGTACGATATACTCGATCTCGAGAAAGTCAGTGAGAATATCACGTACGAGCAGTAATTCAAGTAACAACGACAAATATTGCTTTGATCCTAGAAAGTCTACCTAACTACATATGTATAGGTATGCATCAAACACAATTTTACATTTAAAACAATAAATCCCATAGAAATTCCTTGTTCAGATACCACCTAGAATATAATTAGATATTACAATAGCAATATGCAATAAGCGTCGTGCATTATTCTCGGCGATTTCTCAAGATCATAAGGTTATTAGGTTATATTTATGTTTGTACACGGCATATCCGTTTTTCCGTGGTATTTCGCGTTTAATTCGAACCCGTATTTTATACGCTCCCGAGCGCAACATTTCACGACTTTCGATTGCAATGGGAGCATCATTGAAAGTTAGTAAACGACTCGCCGTAGCCTTTTTAAGGGGATTGTTGGAACACGCGCGGAAGTCTCGTCAAGCAAAGGTACACGTATCTCGACATGCATATTAGAGGTTACCCGACTTACAGAAGTGAACATAGTGGACAGTTAATTTATTGTTAAAATATGAAATAAATGTTGGTAGTTGACAGCCTAGTTATAGAAAGTTTTCAGGTCCTATTAGAGTGATAATGACAGATTGCATATTTTGACGTGTAGCATTCAATAGCTTGTCATTTTGTAATTTACTATCGTTTCTGAAAGTTTATTTATGATTTTTAAACGAATTCGGCATTAGATAGATTTTTAGTAAGAAGAAAATTAAAGTTGAGCGGTAATCTAGGAAGTTTGAAGCACAATCGAGGAACTTTGCAGGAGCATAGAGACCGAACCAGAGGATATGCGTAGTTGAAATTTTCAGCGCATGCTGAGCATATATGCTAACTATGCCTGCAAAGTTTCACGCGATTCTGCTGTCGCAAATATTAAAGTCGAGCGACAATATAGGAAATTTGAAGTACAATCGAGGAATTTTGGAGGAGCGTAGAGACCGAACCAGAGGGTATGGGTAGTTGAAATTTTCAAGGTGTACTGTGTATATATGGCAACTATACCCGCAAAACTTCACGCGATTCTGCTGTCCACAAGTGTCGCAAAAAAATTAAAGTTGAGCGACAATATAGGAAATTTGAAGTACAATCGAGGAATTTTGGAGGAGAGTAGAGACCGAACCAGAGGGTATGGGCAGTTGAAATTTTCAGGGTGTGCTGAGCATATATGGCTAACTATCCCTGCATAACTTCACGTGATTCTGCTGTCCACAAGTATCGCAAGAAAAATTTAAGTTGAGCGACAATATAGGAAATTTGAAGTTCAATCGAGGAATTTTCTTATATTTAGTGATATTTATGAAAATTGGAATGTGATTCAGAAAGATAGTAATTGTTGTTTCAGTAATACAATGACATAATATTAGCATCGGCATATGTCGCCTCTTTCAGATGGTATCAGCGGCACGAAAGCGAATCAAATGACATGAACTGTCAAAAAATAAATTTTTCGTCGATCGACATTAAACGGCAAACTTTAGTGACAACTGATGTGCACTAAACCGTCTCATTTACTCCCTAGGCATTAAAAATGTGAAAAAGTGATTAGTAAGTGAAAAACTTTAACACTTCATAAACTAAGTTATAGTGACTTGAAAATAATACCAAACGTTAAACAGAACACAATTATTATTTATTATAAATGCTAATATTTACATTAGTGCAATTGTTAATAACCAATGGCTTTTGTTCTTCGACATTCGTTTTAATAGTTTCCTTCAGTTTACTCTTAATAATTGTGCTTGTGCTTGTAGAACACTTGAATTACTACTGCGGGTTGTAAAAATCTTTTCACTTATGTTGGACTTGCTAGCCAATGATTCTTCAATATATCCTTCAGCCGCACTCGTAGACCTAGCAAAAATATAAAAACAGCAATATATATCTCCTGACAAAAAAAAACTTACTAGCAACCTCCATGCCTTTTAAGCATGGTGATGGTATCTCCTCCAAAGTTCACTAACAATGTTGCTGAGGTTCTCCTGAAGCAGTGGCCATAAAGAATATTCATTTTCTTTGATAATTCTGCAAAATACACCAGCACAACTTCTTCTAAAAATAACTTGACTTTTTTCTTATCACAAAATTCAGGGAAATTCCTATATGCTTGTTGATAAATTTGCGAGACTCTCTAATTTCATCTACTCTAATTCCATCTGGTAAATCTTCACCATTAACGACCACTCATCTTTTAACATTGTATTAGCTACTTATCACTTTTTATTCGTTAAACGCCAGAGACACCGGCCTCACAGAAAGAATGACAGAAATTAACAAAAAATAAGAAATGAGCTTGGTTCTATAGCAACGACTCTGTATAAGCCACCTTAATGTACCACCTTATTAAATAAATAGCTATTTTGTTCCCTCAACTCCATTTTTACTAATTGATAGATGACGTAATGTTACATGATATATTTAAACATTCTGAGTGATTTATTTCATGTAAAGTTCTTTTCGTTATGTTACTGTCTTTGCGCTTTTTGCGGTAGACTTAACTGACAATTCGAGTTTTGGTGAGAACCGGGTGCTTTTTAATACAAATTTTGTAAATTTGATGAAGTCGGCTTAACTATTTGAGTATTACACGACATAATAACAAAATCACAAAAATAAAATAACATGTTGCTCTATCATAGTAGCTGTAGCATCATCAGATATAGTCTAAATCAGATGATGCTACTGCGAAAAATATGTTATTTTATTTTTACAACATATTTTTATTGAGCAGTGTGGTCAGTTTGTGTTGTGATTTGTTCTTATGACAAATTTTATATGTAGATATTACTATGACCTACATTAAATTCAACAGTAGCACGTATTAATTCTACATTAAAGTAGAATGCCGCAGTTCTAATGCATTGACAGTTATAATAATATGATTTTAGTATGCCCCACTAAAAACTTGCAATATTCATGGCCTAATCTAATTAAAAATTCAATTGATTACCCGGTAGTAAATATACAAATGTATGTATGAGTACTAACAGTAGATTTAATGAAAGTTGTATTAAAAAAAAACAGTTCTTCCTTCAACACGGACGTCACGCGCATAAATGCAAGGTTAATCTATTATTTAACCCATTTAACTGAAATGTTATAAAAGCAATGCTTATAACTACGTATCTCGAACATTGCATTACATGACTTATATCATTTGTATATAATTAATTAATTTATTTTATTTTTATTTTACAGGGTGCATCCTGAAATTTCGAAGAGCGTCTCGCATCATTTCCAAGATGTCATTGACGCTGTAAAAACAAAAGACTGCTCTAGATTCGTCTGCACGAATATGCTACTGACACCTGTGACCGCATGAAGGTTTTACCGAAACGATTTAGTTTAGGTCGTTACTTAAAATTCAATATTATTTCTTGTTTTTCATTAAAGAAGATAAACGAACTCGATTAAATGTGTAATACTTTTAAATTGTCAGGAGTTGCTAAATCTTGTTCATATGACAGTATTAGGTACACAATTTCTGTTTTCTGTTTAAAGAAAATGTAAATACCATATTCTACATACAACCACATTTTATACACTTATTGTAACCGTGCTGTACGTAATATAATTGTAATTTTTAGTATAATTCTCTGTATATATAAATCGCATATTATGATAAGCGTAAGATAACAACACAGATTTTATTTATTATAAAAACCATGATAAATGGTAGGTATATAATGAATACGTATGTTATAAATAGTGATCTACATACATATGTTTGTACAATTCTTTTTAAAGTTAATAAATTATTTATATTTTTTATTAATGCGTTGTTTTTATGAGGTAATTATACGAGTTAATGACGGGATTATCGTGGTCATCGTGGTTTTCCAGTAATTCTTTAAAATTAAATGTACAAAAAACAGTGTTTGTTAACTTTACGTCAGCTTCGTCGGATAGTGATAATAGTCAATTGTTAAGAATTAATGGCAAATCCATTGAACAAGTTCAATCTATAAAATTCCTCGGGTTGTACATTGATGCGCATCTTGGCTGGAAATTACATATTCATGAGCTATGCAAGAAACTTCCACAAGCATGTTTTGTCTTGTACAGATAGCCCGATGTTGCTAGCGTCGAAATAACAAAAAAGTATTACTATGCCTGCTTCGAGTCGCGTCTCAGGTATGGTATTGTATTTTGGGGAGCTGCGGCTTTTAGTTTAGGGACTTTTCGGCTTCAAAAGAAAGCTGTGCGAACCATAATGGGTGTCCCTGCACGACACCCTTGTCGACTGCTATTTAAAGAACTAGATATATTGCCACTTCCGTGTCTATTTATACTAGACTTGCTTACATTTATTAAAAGTTGCAATTTGACCATTCCACGCAACAAAGATTATCACGAGTACTTTACTCGAGGTGCAAACAGGTTCGTAATTCCGGCTCATAAATTGAGTCTTTTTGAAAATAGTCCGATATACACTGGCATCAAATTATTTAATAAACTAGCGCCTTCTATTAAAGACCTACGCCTAAAATCTTTTAAGTTCGAATTAAGAGAACTTATAATAGATAATTGTTTCTACTCGGTAGCTGAATTTTATTCTATGTTGGGTTGAATTGTTTCAGCCGTACGTGTCTACGGATAGATGTTGAAGTCTTTCACTAAGTCTTTCTTGTACATATATATGTACAGTTATATTTATTATTTATTATTAAGGATCGACTTGTCCTATACCGTATTGTACTACTACACTGTACTTCAATGGTCCAAAGGATAATATATTATTATTATTATTATTATTATTTAGTAATTGTAGGCTATATTCCCCATATCATAGTTTGTAGCAATAATAATAATTTTTTTTGCTGTTTGATCGTTACGATATTAGCATGTGTCAAAACAAACATAGTTAGAAAAATTTAAAAACAAGAAATACATCACAATGATAAAAATTCCTCGTAAGAATAGCAGCACTTATTAATTAAATAATTCTTGCAATTTCGCTTAAAATCCTCCAGATTATTCATCTTTCTCATATGCAAAGGCAACCCGTTATACAATTTGGCAAAGCTATACATTGGTGTTTTCCCGAAAAGAGATGTAAGGTGTTTGGGTGGTATACAAAGATCACGTTGTCTCGTCCGTCACTAAGATATAAGTGACTATTTTTTTACGTGTATCACTGCCTTGCAGATGTATATACTCGGCAATATGAACAGGTTGTGAACAGGAAATAATAGTCTATAACTATCGCGAGGTGAATGTAACAATTAATCGGCTGTAAATTTAATAAATATTGAACTTTTATATCGACGTAACGTGCTAAGTTATAGAGTCTAAATTACATATGTACATAATACTTAAATGAAACAAGAATGTCAACCGTACAAGTTACAGAAAATTTTCAACCTCGTAAAGATACCTAAGCCATAAATACAAGCGTTACCAATGAATTAATAGATCTTGTATAAAACCTATTATACTAGGCATTTTTGAAATAAAATTACGAGTGTAGCGCGAACTATAAAATACACTTATAAAACGTATTGTTTCTAGCGTGTACCTGGATGTCATTTAAAAATTATTTCTGGAAATAATTATTGTAAGCATAGCATTTTACACAAATGCTTGTTCTTTTAGTCACTTCAATTGTATTGTATATCATGCAGTATTGCAGTAGATTAAAATTTACATACTCCATAATTTTCCGATTGATTTTAAATAAATTCACCCAATATTAATTGCTTAGTAATTACATTGATCTATAGGCGAAATGCATTCCAAGTAAAATTGGCGTATTATTACCTATTAGTTTCGTTTCTTTCATTCTAAATCATTTCTTGATAAGCGAAAGGTTGTATTGGCTCCGCCTACATGTTACAGGTGAACGATTTGATTATTCCAGTAATGCCGAGGAAGGCCATTCATATCCCTTAACCCTGCGGTCTTGAGGCCTATTGTACGAGAGATGTCCGGTTACAAAGGTACAGATGTGAATTACATACAGACTACTTTATTTATAGAAATCAAACATACATTAAGTAAAATCGTGAACTGTTAGCTATTTTTCAACATAATCACCGCCAATGCTAACCCTTTGTTTCCCGGAATACGATATCTTTAAAATGTTAGAAAAAAAAGTTCGGATATGAATTAATGGATGAGTAATTAGCATAATATGTTTTTTTCAATTTTTTTCCCAACCCTTTCTAAAGAGTGGGGCGCCGGGACGTACAAGTCCCGTCAGGGACGAAAGTGGTGGGAACTTATACAACTACTGATACTGTTACATATTAGTTTATTCATCAATATTATGGTATCTAGCAAAACAATTTTTCTTATCATTGATACCGAACAATTTGAACATGTTGAATATGCTCGTGATTCTACTGCAACAGATGAACACTGTTCGCATCTACCTCTTTTTGCGATAAAAATTGGCCAGTGCACTCCACGGTCGCTCAGCCTAACATTGTCAGAAACACTGTAGTTATGTTTCCTACGTTTTGCACACACTAAAGAATTTTGCGGACTGTTTCGAGGGTTTGCTGATGGCGCCGATCCACGCTTTTTATTTGTGACAGGATTGTTGTTGTTGAGTCCTAGAGCAACCCCTCTTCTAAAATCAAGTAACGTAAGATTCTCCTCGGGATTAAGTTCTTTATATAGGACGTAACTGTTGACAAAAGCAATATCAACAATTCCAAAAAATAGGCGGTGCCACCATTTTTTGGACCGCCTATTGATACAATATGCTTGGCGAAGTCGGTCTGCTTGATCAACACCACCCATATTTACACTATTTGACCCCAACACTGTGAGAAAGTAATCAGTGTAAGTTGAACAGTGTTGAAAATATTCTGTAATCGGTTTTTCATCCAAGCTGTAGGAAGGAATGTTGGTAGTAATTTCTTTCTTTTTCCATTTTCTCTTCTGTTCTTCTTCTGCTAGGAGTGTTATTTTCAATTTCAATGTTTGCCTCCATTTCATAATTTGCATTTTTATTATCTAAATTTTCTGCGTGCAAAACTGTTGTCATATTGTTTGTTTCGAAATATTCATCTTCGCTTTGCTCTTCGTCTGTTATCGTTTCGTTGTCAAGTGGTAGATTTGATAATTCAAATGCTGCTTCTTCAGCTGCAGCCAGAAGTTCATCATCATTCAGTGGCTGTCTGTCCCGCCAATTATACATTTTTCTATAAGAAATAAAAATTGTTACCTAAATAATTTATTATAGTGCCCCAAAAAACCGGAGCCCGGGACACATGCCCTTGTCGGTCTCCCAAATTACATCCCTGCGTCCCCAATTTGAATTATCTTTTTCCGTTACTCGTGAGTCCCATGAGGAACTTATCGATAATTATGAAGAATTTAAGTTAACCACGTATTTTATATTATATGGGACCTTAGAGTCCCGTCGGGGAACAAAGGGTTAAAGCACTTATCTCAGCGAGGCACCAGCTACTGTAAACCCTCTTCGTAAAAGGTGCGATCCAATTTTGTAAAATACTGCCGTTCTTCCTCTTCAACTTCGTCCTCGTCTTCAAACTTTTTACCCGACAAATGAGCTTTCAACGGCCCAAACAAATAAAAATCAGAAGGAGCCGGGTCTGGACTGTGGGCTGGATGGACAATAGCTTCCCAATTGTGTTTCTGAAGCCAAGCCTTCTTGTGATTTGAGGTGTGCGGTCTTGCATTGTCATGCAACAACCTTCCTCTTCTTTTCTGCCGAATAGATTTGTGTAGTTTTTCGAGAATTTGATAAATATCGCTGTTGGTTGTCGCTTTCGATGGCAAAAGCTCTATGGGCAAAATGCCTTGCATATCCCAGAACACAGTTGCCATCGTCTTTTTTGCAGACTGCTGAACTTAGAATCTTGTTGGTGTTGGTGAACTAGGATGCTTCCACGTCATCGGGTCTCTTTTTGATTCACGTTTCGGCTCCTGTAACTATACACTCTAGAAATCCGTTTTCCTGGCGATAGCGCGTTAAAAGCTCCATTTCCGCCGCCATTCGTTGCATTTTGTGTTGATCTGTCAATAGTTTTGGTACCCATCTCGCGGACACTTTCAGATACGATTTCACTAACAGAACTTTTAGGAATGCCGGTTTGTAGAGCAATTTCCCGTATTTTCAACTAACGATATTCTCGAACCAGTATATCGACCTTTAATTGATTATCATCCGTTTTCGTTGTTGATGGTTTTTTTTTTCGCACACCTTCGGGATCATCGTTCAGAGCTGTGCGTCCACTTTTGAACTGTTTACACCAAACACTAACATGTTCTCGACTCATGACGCCTTCTCCGCAAATCTTCAGTATTCTTTATGAATTTTTGTAGGTGTTTCATTATTTGCATGCAAAAAACTAATGACCGCTCGCACATCAAACTTGGAGTATGTTTCGCTCGGACCTGACATTGTGCGGCTGTCACTACACATGTTGTGCTGAATCTAAGCAAATGACAATGCATGCAAGTTTCAACCCGATCGGAGCGACGTAGGCGGTGTATCGTGCAAGCGTACCTTAGTAACCGGACATCCCTCGTACTATTCTGATGCTTGAAGCACCAGGTCCTTTTCCGGTATTCCCCGTAGTGTGTCTATTAACGGCGCTTCTCCGACGGCTTAATGCGTAACATTCAAAGATGGCGTGAGAGGAAGTTTCATCCTCTTCATTAGATAGTCTACACAGTCTACATAGTCTAACAGAGGTTTCTCTCTATAGATTCCCATTCTATGTATGTTTGAAATGTATTAGTTTGATTCATATGTGGTGGCGACACCTGTTTGATAATACTTCGATGAAACCGATTTTTTTGTATTTATGATGAATCGTAACGACATCTGTCGGAAACATCTTAGATTAAGTAGGTACTAGGGCGCACGTGCCCTAATAGACAGAGAGACAATAAGAACGCGGGTGAAACGTCTGACCGAAATATGTAGTTTCTGCTTGTATTAAAAATAGTTTAAATTAAAGTAGTTACAACAAAAATAAAAGTATTTCAAGGCGTACAATTCCCCAACAATGTAGATGTTTCCTCTCATGAGAGGACATGAGAGGTTTTCCTAATATGCTTCTTAAGCAGTGCCTATATTGTGTTCAACATAAGTGAGGGTGGATTATGTGTCTATATGTCTTTGCCTCAGCGTAAGATTTCCACCCAGGTTACGGTATAAAGGCCACTCTAGCCACTACCACCGATAGTAAAAGCCCAAGTTTCTTACGTAAGCGTAACTAGATGAATGAGTAGTAGGCAATTCGACGAGGTATAAGGTTAGACAAATTTGCATGTCCGTGCTTGTTCAATTTAATTTCAATTAATAGTGTTTTTCATTGCAAATTCTTGTGTTATCTAATAGTTTATACCCGTTGTGTCGTTGTTGTGTTCCTGGTTATCGCGGTAATTATAGAAATGGTCCCAAAGTTTCTAAGTGGCGTCGACTTACTTGCAAAATGGAGTTTTGCTATTCCACGAAATGATTTTGTTGCATGTAAATACAGTAGGGTGTGTAAGTTACATTTTACGGAAGAAAATATTATACATTCTTCGACAGCCACCGATTCAAGAAACGGTGAAGCCGTAGGTGTAAGTTCAACCATGTTAACACAAAAGTCGCGGACCTTTGGTAACATATAGATCAAGCGGTTATACGGATCTATTGATCTATTTTAATTATTAATGACGAAGTAGTTGTTGAAGATATAAATAGTTTAAGCCGAAGAAAATTGCTTTATTCACAAGACAGTTTTTTATACGTATTATACTTAACAAAATCTTTTCGAATTTGAGAAACGTTTTTTAACTGTTTATAATAAGTGTGAGTTTTTAATTCAGTACATTTTAAAACTAGTTTCTGAAATGAACTTTTGCCTCATGATAGTAAATGAAATACTTGAGAATATACCCTAAAAATAGCAATAATAATGATATCATTGCCGTATTGTAGTGAGCCAGGAAATGTTCCGTCATTACCAGAAGATTTGTAGGTTTCAAAATAATTAATTGCCGAGTTGAGCTCTTCTTCCCATTGTCTCTGTCCGCCCTTCTTGAGGGTAGTTCAAGGTGTTTCTGGAAAGCATGTTTGCAGGCGGACGTGCAGCGTTCTTTCCTGTCTTACTGCGCGTCATTTGGGTTACGTTCAACAATGCACCCTGTCAAACAGAAGTTTGACTATAGGGGTTTTCCGATGTTGTCGCTGGTTTGTTTTGGGTTGATTTTATTCCTCCATGGTGTTCCTACTGTATGCGAAGGGTAGTTAACGTCCCTGAAACCCCTTAGTCTTGGAAATCAGGTATACCAGAGCCACAGTTAACGACACTTCGTTTCCTCAGTGCCAGGAGACCCTCAGCACGGTAGCTCAAACCGTGGCCTGAGTTTCTTGCCTACTCATTAGTCCTGTCTTGTTGTTTAACATTAAATGTAGGTTATATGTATTTAATTCCTTTTTTTACAATCTAGTGTCGTTTAAGAATTTCATCAAAGAAATATCATGTTCCATTTCAAACGAAGAAATTAATCTTGCTGTGATCTTGACGGCTTTCTATATTGCAACAACAATAACGCCATTTAATGAGGCCCTTGATATCGTGAAAGTTTTGTTTCAAAGTTTATTTCATAGAAGTAATTGCTTTGGGGATATTAGGGTGTTCCGCTTTAAACCAACCCGCCTGTGTACTGCATAAACGCTTTGTATTTTTAGACTTATATAACCAACCTTTTGTTGTTTACCTATCGATTTTCTATCAGCAACCCATTCAAAAGATATATTAGCAAATAGGTTTTAATAGCCCTATTTTTCTCTGATTACATCAACACAATTCTTGCATTCACGCAACATATTACAGTAAAAACTACATAAACGCGCTACATCAGATTATAGTATTAGGGAAATCTGTTCAAGACATCGACCATAAACAATAGATATTTAGTATACGGTACAACACAATGAAATTATTGTTTCGTGTTCAACATGTTTTCTTCCTATATGGCACATTGAACGCTTTGACAACTCTTGTAAATGTATGTATCTACTATGTGTGCCGCTATATAAAGAAAAAAATCATCTCTCAAGCACATTCCTCGCAAATAAAACGTATACTTATATTCGCCATGACTACCAAGACATTAGCGTACGCGTTGGTGTTGTGTTTTTTATTCTATGGATCACTTGGTGCGATCAAGCCTGGAGGACAGTTTGAAGAGATTGCTGTTCCCAGGTAAACTTACTTTTTAGTGTCTATTTATACTTATTGGCATTCAACGCACAATTTTTGTAGTATATTTAAAAATATAGTCCAATGATTTTGAGTTATTCTTAGAGCATTCGACACAAGGAGTGTATTAACGTCTCTAGCAACAAATTTAATGTCAAGGGGCTTCATGTCTACCGGAAGTGGTTCACAAGTCGTTTCTTTAAACCTCACTAATATACTAGTTCTCGTCTTATTAAAAGCATTAATCTTCGCTGCTGGATCTTTGGGCGCTGGAACTTGGAAAGGCGGCTATGGAAGGAGCAGCGATGGTGAGGAAACTGTGGTAACCGACGAAGAGATTTTATTATTTCTAACATATCTAACAGGTACTGTTCTTGATCAATGCATTTGCCTGAATAATAGACAAATTTTGTAATATCATTTTAGGAACACCTGGAGAAAATAAATGCTTACAATTGGTCGCATGTCAAGGCCCTCAACAAGCAAGAAGATATGTAGCAGCTGGTGAAATAATCTTGAAAGCATCTAAAATGTTCGTGGAAGAAGATACAGACGATGCTTCTTACGAGGCCACTCTAAACGAACTGCGAGAAGCTGCCAGTTTCGGCTTAAGCGGTGGTGACTGCGATACTTTCTCTTGCAAAGAAAATTCGGTGTAGTATAACCGTTAAACTTTATTATTGTATTATAAATAGCATTTAATAACTTACATATCTTAATTAGTTATAAATATATTTGTTGTTACTACTGCTACATACGTGTGTGGGTAATGATACTATTTGACCATCTTTACCGCCGGCTGAATATTCGTCTTCCGTCCACCAGCTACGAATTCCGGGTAATCAAGGTAGCCATCTTTGTCCTTGTCGTCTTCATCAAGTACACGGTCTATTAATTCTAAAGAAAATAATAATGTTAAAGCGGATAACACAATAGTTCCTAATAAGAGTTTTAAAATGATTATATATTGGGTGTATTATAATGATCGTACGGTTGGTATTCCACTGTAGCCTGCTTAGTAAAATTTGATGATGTAAGTTTAACCATGAAATTTTATGCCTACAAATTTTACCATGATGAATAAAGGATTGAATATTACAAATTTTTAATTGAAAGGCACTTATTCCAAGTATTAAATTTGAAACATTTATTAAGAAACAAGGTTTTACCATACATCTCACGAATAATTTTAATTTCAATTTAGTTTCCACAAAGTACAACCATTGAACGTCTGTAAAAATTGTTGTGTAATTTCTTCTTTTATGTTGAACAACCCGATACAGATAACACAACAACAATGAAATGCAATAGTTAATTTATTTCATGAATAACTGTAACATCACCTGTTTGTATAATAATTAAAGAAAGATTATTTACAACACACATGTTAATTAAAAACATTTGCTTGTTTCTGAAGTACCGGAAGTTCAAGACTGCAATGCTCAATCTACAGCCCATCTATGCTGCACCTTGCTTTACGTTATGTTTGTTCGCCTGGGAACCATGACCCTTAATTGTTTGAAGTTCATGTTACCATTGATTGGAGAAACTTTGTAGCGGTTTGTTAGGCCATCTATAGTCTCTACGATTTCGTTGCTATGAGGTAATTATCTATGTTGTGATCTTTTAAATAAGAATTATTTTCACCTCCATTACCTGGTTAAACCTCATAATCGTTACCTAAATAAGGCAGCCTCTCTTTAGTTATGTGAACCTTCCTAGATATACCTCCACGTTTAATATAATGGGCTAAAGTAAACTCATTAGACGACATTTTGAATTTCCAAGTTGTAAGACGTCGCGTCGCAATGCACTCTGCCGGTGTGGATACTGACTCTCAGGTCGATGTTGACAATCTTTGTAATGGTGTTATTGGAGTTTCATTGGGATGTACATGAATGTCATCAATAACTCTGTTAGCACACTAGGTCGACTCGCAAACATGGTGCTTCAATTAAAATATTTTTAGGATTATAGTGTCCAAACGTCCGGCAGGAAATTGTCCTCAACAAAAATAAAGCCATTCTGCATTACGTGTTCCATTACAAAAATATGCTACCAATATAAAGCGGGCGTCCTCTTTTGTAAATATTGTAACGCTTGGAATCTTAAAACAAGTCATGTATGTAGGTATGTATAGCAAGGGTGGTAATACGCTGCGACTTAAAAGATCTATTGTGTCCCCTATTCTGGCTGTATTTACAGCTGGCCGTCCAGTCCTGTTCCTTTTAGAAAGTGCAGAATGTCAGAAGGCCCCAGACTAGCTAACTCTCCCTCTTCAATTTCACTTGCTCCCAGGTGCAGGGCTCTTGACTTGCACAGTGCAGCGCAGTTTGAGAGTAGGTGGATGGATGTTACATCATGTTCCCAACAAAATCTACATTCGACTTCCCCTGTTATTCCAAGCCTACTCAGGTGTCCTTTCGGTTTACAGTGGCCTGATAGGATCCTTGTCAATACGCGAATATTATTTTTACATAGGTTGATGCATTCTGTAAATCTCTTCCGGTTATAGGTTCCCAGAAGAGTTTTAGCTTGCCTCATTCCCTGGAGATTCTTCCAGTATTTGGATTTTCTCTGCTCTTCTTAACTTTTAAGTTTCTCCAGTATTATACAGCTAATTATCCCACAAAAGGGTTCAGGCATTACAAATGATATTCCAGCCCCTTTCCTAGCGAGATTATCTATTATTTCGTTTGTTTCCACTCCTGTGTGTCCCGGAACCGCCGAGGTTACCTTGTTACTTTTGCCTAGCTCGTTTAATTTTCCTAGACACTCCCAAACCATCTTGGAGCTGATTATATTTGAGCTCAGCTGATGGCTGATTGACTATCAGACATTATGATAATCTCTTGCTTTTCATAGTTCCTATCAATGTTGAACTGGACGCATCTTTCAATAGTGAATATTTCCGCCTGGAAGATACACGGGTACAAGCCTAAGCTTACGAAATATGTGCTTCTAGGCCCACATATCCCTATCCCAGTTCCCTATAACGTTTTGAAGCCATTCGTGTACCATTTAATGGCATTTCTACTCACTCTCGAGATAGTGTCTTTAACCCATTTTCTTTTGCAGGTAAGCTTTTTGGTAAATTCTTTCACAAGGCTGAACTTTTTTGGCATATCGTCCAGAGGCATGTCCCATTCCCTCCCCAGTCATTCTATGTGTGGTCCTTTTGGTTATGCCCTCCAGCAAAATGTGGAGAGGGGTAAGGTTTAACATCACCTCAATAGCTGTTGTTGCACAGGTTCCCATTGGCTCAGTTATGTAAAACAAGCCATACTTTTTATAATCATGTACGCTAACGTTAATGTTATTTAGAGTTGCTATGAGTGCATTACTTTTCAAATAATTCTGAAAATAACAGTTCAAAAATACATAACGAAACAATCAAGGAAAAATGGTTGCGCTAAACAACCGAATATAAAAACAAATATGTTGCTCAAATCTACGTCAATAACTAATTTCTGTCGAGACTCAGTAACAAACAGTATAGCTTTAGTTTCCCTAAAACGCGGTATACGTCACGTCCGATTATTTAAATACACTCTCCAGATGGGCCAAGAAATGGAATAGAATATGGTAGTTATAAATCGAAATAGATTTCTATCAACTTAATTAGTAACACACACCCGGCGGTTTTTATTAATTTTATCCTATCATCAATGATCTTATTTATATCAAACAATTACGAAGGTCATAATACATTAGTTACGTACTCATAACACGTCCAGCAATAATTTTAGTTGTACATTTACATGTTGCTATCACATTGATAAAAGGGTAAAGTCTGTGGGTGGGGAGGGGACCGTAGGCCGCACGCACTTGGACCACCCAATTGGGTCCTTCGTGCTACATCCTCCGTGCGTATGTGTGTACGTGTGTGTGTGTGTGTGTGTGTATAGTGTATGACTTGTTACTGCGTCTCCTCGCTGTGAGAGGGCAGCAGTGCCGATTTTTGCCCCAGCACTGAAGGATACCGAGAGAGGTACCGATCACCGGCTGCAATCGACTTTTTTTTTAAATCGATTGCGACATGGAGATTCGAACATCCAGGACGGATGCTTAGCGCTCTTACCACTGCGCTATCCCGGCTTCTATCACATTGAATGAAGAAATTATTTTATTCTACTTGTTAATTAGGACAAACGAAACAAAGGTAAATATAGGTAAATATGGCTTCGTCAGTAAAAAGTGTTTTATTCGAAATTTCCACGTTTTGATTTGATATTTAAGAAATTAAACATTGTTTCGCAAAAATCTGTTCGATTTATTCAATCTTTCTCGAAAACCTCTTGGTGATTTGTATTTTGTATGGCTTATAATTGAATTCTTTCACGGTTTTGTACATCGAACTGTATGATACTTCATAATGTTTGTCTACATCTAAAAGCAATCTTGCATATCGTTCCTCATATAACTTAGGATATTCAGATTGATGTGTTCTGTTGAAACGTGATTGGTTTTATTTATTTTTCTGTGAGAACACTATCTGCTTTGAATTTGTTAAAAATATTGAGCATAGTTTTCGCACATGCTATAGGCCTTCAGGATAATTGACTGAAAACATGGCTCTAACCGGTCTTAAATTATAATTCTTCTGGTACCACGTTATCATTGCCACCCTTTCATCTTTGTATTACCTATTCATAATTTAAATAAATCTTCTACTTTTCAACACAATGTATCTAATTTATATGAATAAATATAAAAAAAACAAATTATTAAATTAATAAAGAAATATTTGACACAAAGAATTGTTTTTCTTCACACTAACGACGTGTTAACGTATAACTGGTGTCCTACTATGTCGGTTTACGTTAGCTGTAGGAAATACCTATGTGTTACGTCACAAAAAAGGCCTATATGTCATAATGTAACAATAAAACATAGTTGTTATGCCGGATGGGGTGTAATATTATTATTATTTTTTAAACAAACAGAATTGTTGATTATTTTGGTACCGCCATCATTGATCATACGATAAAACTTTGAATACATCTCGAATATTAAGAATTTAAGCTTTCTCGGTCGTTGCGCAGGTGAATCGACTTGTCCCTCCTCACACAGCACCGTCCTCAAATACTATAAATCGTATAATATCCTCATTATGGTAATACGCTATAATTACGTAAAAATGTAATTACTTACCAATGTAATAATCTAGTTCTCCATTTTCTTTAGTAGCTATTTCATTCGTGTCATCTTCGGAGTTCTCTTGTTTGCCCTCAGAATGTGTTGTATGAAGTATCGCTTGTAGGATTTCTAGTCCGTCCAGTTTCGAATTATTATCGGTATCATGCAGTTGAAAATAATAAAATTCTAATTCCTCGTCGGAAAATGTTGATAAGTCCGGTGGTTCCACTAAATCTTCTAGGTGTTCCTTAAAACCAAATCGCGAAATTAATTGAAAAGGCTCGGATTTCTATCACCAACAAATGTATTCCTTTAAGAGCGGAGATTTAGATAAAATCGTGCTAATACGTAGGTATATAGTAGATTTTTGTTGTTGTTTTAAGTTCAACTTATTCAGTACTTCTTGGAAGTGCGTCTTCTTAATATAACAATGTTTAGATTTTTACATGGCCATTACAAGTCCATTAAATCGATTCCCTAAATAGTTTTTAATTAACACAACATTTGATACAAGTTACTAATTTCTTAGGGTAGAATTCTTTTGGAAATTGAGAAAAAGTGAATCAGATACCATTCGAAAACCTTAAGGATCCCGATTTGTCTTTTCAGAGTCTATTTTTATCATCCTGGGAACGCATGTACTTTTCAGTGGTGAGCTATACTGGAGTTGAGTTTTCAGCTGTTTTCTTCCACATAATTAAAATATTTAAAAAAATGTTTAGTGTTTTTCAATTCATGTGTCTCCGTTTATTTTACGAAATCTTCTGTCCAATATCATCTTTTTTGCTTATTATGGATGCTCGCACTTTCTCTTTAAAATTAGTGATATATATTGCCCTACTTGTCACGTTGGTGTGCAATATATGTGCATTTACGAACACTGTCCTCAAAAACAACTTACTTGCCAATTTGCGATACCATGTTACACCATTTTTTTGAGATGAACTGTACTAACCATTATGATGTCCCGTTTGTCTTTCCATTCTGTCATTACTACTCCAGGTTGGTAGATTCTTGCTACTCTTTCTCCTACCTTTGGTTTATGCTTGGCTGCAATTGTATTTTCTCCGCTATCTTAGTGTACCAATTAAAGAAGTTCTTCGTTTCAAATATTCATCCGCGAGACAAACGCTAGCGTAATAATTGTTCACATAATACAAATTACTACCTTTGAAGGTACAAATAAGGTAACTTCCGATTCAATTCTGCTACAATAAACTTCGAAGTTGTATGTGTATCGATCTTGTAAACACAGCTTCAATAGCTTGATGCAAAACCTGTTTTCTTGTTTTATATATATCATGATGTAACAATATATATTGTTTGAAATTGAGCTTGACCCGAAATGGAAAGAGAGTCTCATCAGTGCAGACACTTTTTTCTGAACAAAAAATCTCTTGGAATCTGGTTTTGAGCAAATCGGACAAATCACTTAAATGGATTCTACGCTGAAGAATTTCAAAGCGATTTCTGGACATCAATTTGTTCACGTTATTAATAAAAGTAAAAAATACCCTTAGCACCTTGAAGAACTCTGGATACGTATTTCGGCAACTAAGTTGGCATCCTCAGCAGAATCTCTGAAGGAAAATAATGTTAGACGCAGCACTCTGAAATATGCACCACACAGAACACCACTTGAACAACAGTTGCCGAAATACCTATACAGAGTTCTTCACTCATCAAGGTGGTAAGGGCACTTTTTACGTTTAAGCCACCGTATCCTATTCTTTACGTTATTAACGTAAATCCACCTGATCATAGCAGCAAATCCAGGAAAAGTTCAATTTCTTCAGTATTAGTGTCAATCCACTTTTGCAGTCATGAATGCGGTTTCATTTCTTTCTGCGTTAATTGATGTGCATAGCGATATGTCTTAAGAACTATCAGCTCAATTATATCGTCAGTGACAAATAGTTTCATAAAGTCATAGGGTTCTTTGCAATAATAGTTCACCCATACATAATCTTTTATGCTTGAATTATTCTCCGAAAAGCTAAAAATATTCAGCTTAGAATTTTCGCTTAGATGTTGCCACGAATATTTCTAGTAATCAGTCACATCAATATCTTCTTCTTCAAATTCCTGAACATTGACAAATAATACTTCGTACAGTTTCAGTAACTGAATCGGTTGTTTCAAAATTGATAATAAATCTTTTTCATTTCTCTTGACTATTTCCCCTTCATGTTTACCATTTGCGCTTCTTAAAAATAGAGGCTTTTCTTTAATTAGAGGGGTTTCTCAGAACTACAGCTGTTATCTGAGGGAATATATTGGCCTGATGAATTATCAGCAGGGAAAGATTTGCCTTCTGTTAGACAACAGTTCCTCCGACAGATGTAACAGCCTCACTTGCTCTTTTTTTATAATTTTTCATAGCTTCTTGATACACTTTTTGCTAATAAACAACAGAAACATGGATTCGCTACCAACGCCTGTCAATAAATGAACCTTCAGAATACGAGTGTACTTGACAAGCATGAACATGTGGACCTTGCAAAGCGTGGCACAACGTGTATACCTCACGGCTTATATGGAAGCATTACACAGGCCAACAGAAAAAAAATTTCTTCAGATTTCTTTTTGTTTCTAACTCAGTTCGGTGTGCATTTTACGAATATGGCAACAGTGTTTCTCTAATAGCTTTTGTTTTTGAGTTACGGCTTACTACCCGCATTTATCAATTTTGTTTTGATTTTTATGTTTCGAGGAACACTAATATATATTTTCTTGTTTTTTGCTATATTTGTGGCGAATATATCTTAGAAAAATATCAAAAACCTATATCAGACTTCGTAAAAACTGCGTATTTTCAGTACTTTAGAATAACATTGTGTAATCAAGACAAGCCATGGGTACCTCATATTCTGTGCCAGGAATATATTGTGTCTGCGACAATGGTCCAATAGAAAAAGGAATGCAATAAAGTTCGAAACACCCATGATTTGGCGAGAGCCTCAATATCATTACAACTAATTGCTACTTCTGCGTTGTGAAAATAAACGGAATTAATCCTGGAAATCGAATATCCTAACTTGTCTTCTGCTGTAGGCTCTCAATTAAAATCATGTGAAGTACAAGCCAGCACATCTAAATTCTCTAATGATCCAAAACTACATAAGCCCGAACACAATACATCAAGTGAAGACTCTGATTTAGACTACATATTTAGCCAATCAGAACCCCAACGATTTAATCAAGAGGTAATAAGTGACTTAGTAAGAGATCTGAACCTATCAAAAGAAGTTTCTGAAATTTTTGCATCTCGTTTAAAAGAAAAAAAGATGTCTTAGTCCGGAAACCAACATTTTTATCGCACCCGAAAAAAGAATCTTTTACCCTATTTTTCTGAAGAGAAGGAGTTAGTATTTTGTAATGATATTAGAAGTATTTTGAAACAGATGGGTTTATAAAAATACCAACCTAGTGAATGGAGTCTTCTTATAGGCAGCAGCAAAAGAAGCTTAAAATATGTTTTACTTCATAAGGATAACAAGTATGGATCTATACCTATTGCACATTCGACGACTTTGAAAGAAAAGTACACAAATATTTCTAAAGTAATGGAAAAAATCAAGTATCAAGACCACAATTGGGCCACTTGGAAATGGTCAACTTCCTTCTAGGTCAACAAGGTGGATGTTTATGTGTCTCTGGGAGAGTCGAGACAAGCAACGCCATTGGTCATAAAAAGTTTGGCCGGTGCGAGAGGAGCTGAAAGTTGGTACAAAAATGTTATAAACTTGCCTTTAGTTAGCCGAGATCGTATCATACTTCCACCACTTCATATAAAACTCGGCACAATGAAACAGTTTGTGAAGGCCCTTGACTAGAGTGGCTAAAATTTGTACTTATTACCGGCGGAACCTATATCAAACTAATTTTTTGTGGGTAACATAAATGAACAAAAGAAATCTGGTTGGCATGGTGGACCCCATATTTGTTTTGTGTGCCAGTTAACGTGTATAAATTGTTTGTGCAGTAACCTTCTCTCTTTTTAATTTGGAACGTCATATTTCGGTTTGCATCCACTCCCCAGAAACGGTCCTGATTAAATCAAACATTTTTCCATACAAATTATACGGTAAGTAACCAGAATCTAATACATTACATATCAGTTTCAATTATTTTGCTGTGAGCAACAGAGTTACATTCCTTAGGGGCGGTTGTACCAACCAACTTCACCGCTAGTTCATCGTGAACTTCAGCTCAACGAATAAATTGCGTTGTACCAACTTAGTTTAGGATTAAACTACGCGTCAAAGTCTTCGTTAACTGAACGCTCGTTTTCGGCCGTTCAAGGCAGGTTCAGCTATTAGACCTACACACAAGCACACTAAAGCGCACAAGTTCTTGAACATATTACAAGCCATACAAGTTGTAGGTTAGGTATATCTACTTGTGGGTAAATGGTAAACAATACAATATATCACAAATTGATTTGATTGTACACAACCAGCATGATTTTCTAAAATGAATGTGTTAGGAGAGGTATCAGACAATGAAGATTTTTAAATGTAGTTGACATTGCAATGCAGCCCAAAGTTTACAAAAGAAGGCCTAATGAATTTGAAATACAAAGTGATAATGAATTTACATAGAGACAGATTTGTGTTATCAAAATCTATTGTAGAACACATAATACCTAATGAAATTTCTGATGATATTTCATCTGAGACTGAAAGGTAAATATAAAATAAAAAAATAATAATAAATTAGGATTGATATATATCTTATAATTTTACGAATCATGCTTTGACACGTGAAATGGTACCTTTAACAATAGGTATGGATTCTTGCTTGCGGATCATTTTGTTGCTATGTGTGGAGAAATCAACAAGTAGTCGTGTCATACATAAAGTTAACAGAGTAATTGCAAGATTAGAACCAAATATTCAACCAAGTCTCAACGAGAAATAGAGGCAGCATTTGATATCTATTTTGAACATGATTTGGAAATTATATAAATGGCAGTGCATTTTAATCAGAAGCTAATTTCAACAATCGTTAGACAATAATAATGTCGGTTATTTTTGTTTAGAGCCAAACAATAAATCTTTTCTCAAACCTACTTTTGTGTTAAAATAAGATGAATTATTTTTCTCAAAGATGTAGTTTGTTTCTTATGAGTATATTATTTTTATGTCCAATAAAAAAATATGCAGAACAAGAGACTGCGATGAATAGCCCTAACTTTGTATTTCTATAGATCTTTCACGATTATTTTCTACAATGTGCCTGCGTTTTCTAGTAAATGCACGCTTTCCATTACTACCAACCGATGTTAACTGATAGTCAACTAACTGTGGCTTGACTTGCGTTTGTACAACGAATACGACAATGAACTAGCGTCATCTTTGAACCATGGTTCAGTTGAACTCAAGGTTAACTATAGTTGGTACAATCGGTCCTTAATAATTACCTGTATATGAGCAGTATCGTGCAGAAGCTCCTCGTTCTGAGTCAATTTCTCCTCCACACCGCCCCTACTCGGTTTATAGTGGACGTGGTGTTTGACCACGACTCCACCTCGCGGATGGTGGGGTCCCCGAGTACCACTGCAGCTCACGATCAAGACGCAGAACGAAATGTACAGTAGCGGTGACATCTTTTACAGGCCGCTCTTGTTCCAAGCCCGTACGGCGCGCATGCTGAAACAAAGAGCAGAAAAAATATGGAACAGAGACAATGGAAGGCGGGAAGCTGTCGTCGGTCCCGCGAGGGTGCCGCAGGAGCGCGTTACGGCGGCGAAGGGTGCACGGAAAGGAGCGCACATTGAATTTCATTGATATCGAAGTGTTGACGGACGATCGGTAATGACAGGCTAATGAAGGGGTTCCACTCGCTGCCCTTTGGGGGACGGTCATTAGAGTCCGATAAAATCTCTGGTTACAGCAAGGGAAGAGGGCGATCTGGCGCATATGTGTACGCCGGACTTATGCGCGCGGTTAGTGTCGGGTATAAGTGCAGCTTAGGGGATATGCGCACGGGGATGTCAGATGGATGGCACTGCGTTAACGTTGAGGGAATGCGTCCTTTAATCCTGATACAGTGCATTATCTTGTATGTGTTTGTATCGTGAAATTCGACGCCAATGGGTTTTCCTACATGGGCTCTCCATCCATATAAAAAATTGCAAGGAATGCAAGCAAGACACACAGGTTTTAAATTTTAAAATGATGATGAAATCGAAAGCATGCCGTCAAAGTATTGCCTATATCACTGCGATTTTAAGCTTGAAATTAAATTTAAAATAAAAATACCCTTACCACTTTGTTAAGTAAAAAACTCTGAATACGTATTTCGGCCACTAAGTTGCCATCCTCAGCAGAAAACCACAAACGAAAATAATGTCAGACGTAGCACTCTGGGAGAAATGCACCTCACACAACACCACTAATAACCTTAATTTCGCGCTCATAACCTATGTCTTTATATAATACTTAATCGTTAATCATCGTGGAACGATCGGCTTATTAATACTAATTAATTGTCAACGGGACCAGTAAAAATTAGTTACAATGAAATAACGATAAACGA